>JASDQU010200841.1:5322-16344 GCA_032191745.1 Picea mariana | reverse complement strand
CTATATTATTTCTTTTTCATGTTGATTTTCATTGAGGCTACTACTTGAAGAACTTGTACTAGCAATAGATTCCTTACCTTGAAAACCCATGGTTGTGATTTTTGTTTCATCTCTAGAATCAAATCCTAAATCATGTTATGCAGTTGCAATAGTCTTTGGTTTCCCTTTTTTGTTGAAGTTTTTGGGTCTCATTTCAGGATGAAGTTTCCAACAGTGGTCTTCATCATGGCCATCTTTTGAATAGTTTTTACATGAGAGTTTTTCTCCCTCTTTCTTGACTGAAGCATTCTTCCTTCCTTTTCCTTTGAATTTCCCCTTTCCTTTGTCTCCATTATAAAATGGCTTCTTTCTTCCCTCTTGAGGAGAATTCTTCCCTCTTGCTTCTAAATGAGTTGCATGTACACAAACTTCATCTAGATTTGTAGGGTTAAACATGATAATTGTGTGTCTCAAACAACTATGCAATCCTCCAATGTATTTGAGTAAAGCTTTTTGAGAAGATAAATCTATACACAAAATCAAATCTCTTCTCCTAAATTCTGAGTGTAGCTTTGCACATTTTTCCCTTTAGCTTGCCTAAATTTTTTCCAATCCATGATAGCTTTCTACATGTATGCTAATGGATACAATTTCCTTTTAATTGCAACAGTAAAATCATTCCAAGAGGATAAAACTTTACCATGTTTCTTCATGTCCTCCTGAGTTTTGACTTCCCACCAAATGAGTGATGCAACTTCCAATCTAAGAGAAGCAAGTTGAATTTTAGTTTCATTATTCTAGATTCTGTGTATCCTACAATACACTTGAATCTGACAAATTCAATTATCCAATTTCTTAGAATTTACCTCTCCATTGTACATAGGCAATTCAAACTTAATATCATGCTTAAGCAAAGGTGTTTGGGGAGGAATTTTACCATGTTATTTTGGAGAATTTGGAGAAGGTTGTGAAATAGTAGAAGAAGTGGAAGATGGAGGTGAAGAATGTGGAGTGTCACCATTTCCTCCATTTCCTTTTGTAGTTTTATCACCATTACCTTCATCACATTTTGGAGGATTTGAGATTTCTTCTTGCAACCTTTCACTCCTCTCCTCAAATAAAACTTTCACCATTTTTTTCATATCATAACAGGCTTTTCTGAAAGTTTCCTCTTCTAAAGTAGGAATTTCATGACTCCCCTCATGAGCCATACTTGGTGAATGTCTCCTTGAAACTTGAGTTGATTGAATTGTTCTCCTTCTTGAAAGTTCATAACTTGGCTCCACAAGTTGTGCTTCTCCTCTTGTGAGCTTCAACCTTGTAAGCATCAGAAAACAAAACACTTGAAAACAAATCAAACATTGAAAAACCTTTTCTTTGATACCAACTTGATCTGAAAATGAAAAGGTTTTTGTATAAAAATTGCAAGTGGATAATGTATGTGTATTGGGAAATTGGATCAAGTTGAAAGAACATGAAATTATTGAGTTTTCACTTAAAATGAACAACAAAAATAGTCATAAACAACCATCAAAATAAGCACATAACACAACAAAATGATAAAGGAGTTCACCCCTCTCTTGGGCTACATCTCCTGGTCTAGATTCTAATGGATCATTTTCATTATATGCTGAAAAGTGTTAATACAATCCTTTATAATTCTCAAAATTGAAAACAGATGGCTCCAATGGCTCCAAAATGTCTAGAAACCCCTATCTAGGATCTTTCTGCACCTGGTTTGGGAAAAAAATGAGAAAAATACTCTTCTTGGAAGATTTTCCCCAAATGCTATTGTCTCTTCTCTACAAAACACACCTAGAATGCCAAAACCTAGCTCACACACGTTCAAACCTAGCCCCAACATGATTCTCAATCGATGTATGAAATTGTTACATAGATAGCGAAATTGGTGCCAACCTCCCCGAATATTTTGGTTGCATGGTGTAGTACATGTCGATGGGTTGGGCTAACCACCCACCCTCATCGATTGGGCCCAAAATCTATGTGCTCCTAGCCATGTGGCTTAGTGTTAATGTGTGTGACCACGGGTCGGGGCTAAGCCCCAACCCTTTTTCCGCCAAAACTCTCTCCAGTTCAAACTTAAATAAAAGTCAAGTCATTATAGGTTAAGTAACACCTAGTATGCGGGCTAGTGGACCGGCCTATGTGAAGTCTTTCCCCTTTCCTGGAGGTCGCGGTTCGACCCCTATGGAGCCAAACCCACTTTTAATATATAAAATGGATGCCATGTGGTAGTCCCTGAGTGGGCCACATGGCACCGTATCATTGGCTCACATATACACATATCTAATGCCGTGTGTCAACCATCCATTGGTCCACGTCAATAGCTCTGCCAAATCACCCTACCAAATCAACACTTCAGTCACCCTACCAAGTATCCATGCCACATCATTTGTATGGCTATACGGAATATACAATCAACTGCCACGTCAGCCTGGGACTGTACAATCAACAAAGTTTGTTTGTTTGGGAAAATAGATAGAACACCATATATTTTTCCATATGGACTCTATTTGAGCTCGTTCAAATTTTATTTGAACGTGAGGATGGGATATACGCAATGAAATCATTTTCGAGCAATTTCGACACTTTGATTTCTGAGAATTTTTTATCCCGTCGATCACTCTATTTGAGACTATACTCCTGGGTAACCCATGCAATCTGACAACCTCCTTGAAAAATATATTCTCTATGTGGGTAGGATCATTAATTTTGTGATATGGTATAAAATGTTCCATTTTTGAAAATATATCAATCACCGCAAATATTGAATCATTTCCCCTTTGGGTTCTTGGCAATCCTAGAACAAAATCCGTACTTACAGCATCCCACAGGATATCTGGAATAGGCAATGGTTAATAAAATCCTATGTTTTGTTTCTTTCCTTTAGTATCTTGGCAAATTTTGCATCTGTCCATGAAATTCTTCACATTATATCCCATACCTGGCCAATAGTATCAAGAACTCAACTGTGCATATGTTTTATCATGGTCAAAGTGTCCAACCAATCCTCCACTATGTTTCTCCTTTATAAAATTGTCCCTCATTGATCATCTTGGGACACACAATCGACTTCATTTGAATAATAATCCTTCTGGGATCATATACTCTATCCATTGATTTCTATCCCTCAACAAAGGATTTTCACATGCTTCGTAAGCTTCTTTAAAATATGAGTCTTCTTGGTACATCTCCTTGAGGTGTTGAAATCCCAAAGTCTCCACTAGGAATTCCTGCAATATTAAACATCTCTTTCTCAAAGAATCTGCAACTTTGTTAGCATTCCCATTAATATTCTTAATGACGAAAGTAAAATTCTACATGAATTCTACCCATTTGGCATGTCTTTGGTTCAATTTCTCTTTTCTAGTTATGAACTGCAAAGCATGATTGTCAGTATACAAAATAAAATCCTTTGGCATAAGATAATGTCTCCACTTTTTCAAAGCTTGAATTATAGCATAAAATTCCTTTTCATATGTTGAATACTTCTTCTTAGCACCATTCAGTTTCTCATTGAAATAAGAAACAAGATAATCATCTTGACTTAAAACTGCACCAATGGCCACTCCACTTGCATCACATTTGACCTGGAAAGTCTTCTTAAAGTCCGGTAGAACTAAAATAGGTTGTTCTGTTATCTTTTCTTTCAACACTCTAAATCCTTTGTTAGCCTCTTTTGTCCAATCAAAATTTCCATGTTCCTTTTGTATAGTATTTAGTATGGGTGCGCAAATACTACTGAAATTCCTAATGAAATTTGTGTAAAAACTTGCTAACCCATGAAAACTTGTTACTTCAAAAACAATTCTTGGAGAAGGCCACTCTCTTATATCCCTCACATTTTCTGGATCCATCTTCAATTCATTTGAAGAGATTACAAATCCCAAATACACAAGTTTTGTCTTCATAAAAGAACATTTCTTCAACTTCACCAACAACTTTTCTCGCTGCAACCTTCTCAACACCATCTTCAAGTGTCTTAAATGATCCTCTTTAGTTTTATTGAAAACTAGAATATCATCTAAATAAACGATCACAAACTTCCCAATAAAATATTTTAGCACTTCATTCATTAACATCATGAACGTACATGGTGCATTCGTTAAGCCAAACAACATAACAAGCCACTCATACAATCCCTCATTTCTTTTGAATGATGTTTTCCATTCATATCCCTCTCTCATTCTTATCTGATGATAACCGCTCTTCAAGTCTATTTTGAAAAAATAACTAGCTCCACTCAAACAATCCATTAAATCATCCATTTTGGGTAAAGGAAATCTATACCCGATGGTTATCTTGTTGATGGATCTAGAATCTGTGCACATTCTCCAACCTCCATCCTTCTTTGGAATCAATACAGTTGGTACTACACACAGAATCAAGATTTCTTTGATCATACCTTTATCCAACAACTCTTGGACCTGCTCCTTGACCTCTTCATTCTCTTGAGGGATCAATTTGTATGCTACCTTGTTCAACAAACTTTCTCCTAGAATAAGGTCAATATGATGACTCATAATCCTGATGGGGGGTAAAGTATGAGGTAACTCATCCACCACAATGTCAACAAACTCATCCAATAACTCTTGAACTTTTATAGGTAAAGCATTCATAGAAGTGCTTGTAAGGATGACTCTCAGCTTGCCTATAGCAACAAACTGCATTTCTTGGTATTTCTTAGCTTCTTTCAAGATCTCCTTCCCACCCACTTCTCCCAATTGTTGTTTTCTTTGCATATAGGGACCCACAAGATTATATAGTCAACAATCCAGGGCAACAATGCCCATTGTTACTCTACACCTGGAGAAATTTTATGTGCTCATAGACTTTGTCGATGAATCTGCAACATTCTTCAAAGTGTCAACCTTTTCCAGCAACACCTTCTTTTCTTCAACCATGTCTCTCACAAAGTGATACTGAACATCANGGTTCGTTGCCATGAATATTTCACTCTAAATGTCACAATCTAATCTCACTTCTTATTGTATTAACCCAATACCTGAACATAATCTCTATAACCTTACTTATTATGTGCTTGCATGAGTGGCTGCCATGTATTTAGCTTTTATAGTTGAGAGTGACACTACAACCTTTCTTTTGCTCATCCAACTGATTTCTCCTCCAAATAGGTTAAACACATACCCACTTGTAGATCTTCTGTGATCCAGATATCTATCCCAGTCTGCATCAACAAAACCATGTATGTCCACCACTCTGTCTAATCTTGGTCTTCCTTGGTAGCAAAATCCATAACTGGTAGTGCCACGAAGATACTTGAAGACCCTCTTTACTGTTGTCCAGTGCTCCTTCCCTGGTTTTGACATATAGCTGCTCAAAACTCCCACTGCATGTGAAATGTACAGTCTAGTACAGACCATTGCCTACATCAAACTGCCAATTGCATTGGCATACGGAACATGGGACATGTCCTCTTCTTCTTCATGTGTCTTGGGGCACTGATCTATAGATAACTTTACACCTATAGGAATAGGAACCTTGATCGGTTTACTTCCATGCATATTAAACCTCTGCAATATCATCTCAACATATTTTCTCTGATTCAACCAGAGTTTCATGTTTGCATGATCTTGTTTAATCTCCATTCCTAGAATGAAGTTAGCAGCACCAAGATCCTTCATGTCAAATTTGGAGGATAGCTGTGATTTCACCTCCTTTATAACATCCATGTTATTTCCTACCAACAACATGTCATCAACATACAACACTACATAAATGAAGTGATTACCAACATGTTTGGAATATACACAGTGATTAGCCTTAGTTCTCACAAATCCCAATCCAAGGATGCATGTCTCAAACTTTTGGTACCACATCCTAGGTGATTGTTTTAGACCATATAGTGACTTCTTTAGCTTATAGACCAAATATTTCTTTCCCTTCACTACAAAGCCTTCTGGTTGCTTCATATAAATTTCTTCTTCCAGATCCCCATGTAGGAATTGTCTTCACATCCATCTATTCTGCTTCGAGATCAAAAGAAACAACAATAGCTAAAACAAATATAATAGAAGTTAACTTAGCAAAAGGAGAAAAAATCTCACCAAAGTCAATTTCCTCTACCTGGGAACAACCTTTTTCTACTAACCGAGATTTGTATTTCTCCACTTTTCCTTCTTCATTAAACTTCTTCTTAAACAACCATTTTCTACCAATAGATTTTCTTCCAACTGGAAACTCAACTATATCCCATGCCCCATTCTTATCCAAGGCATCCATTTCTTCAACCATGCCCTTCTTCCAGAGTTTACCATCCTCTGAATTCACTGCTTCCCTGGTAGTTCTTGGATCATCATTAGTAATAGATAAAGAAAAATTGGAACAGAAATCAAGCGGACTATACCTTTTTGGTTGCCTTCTTTCTCTCACTGATCTCATCAATACTGGGGTATGAGGTTCTTCTTCTTCTTTTGCTTCATCTTCTTCATATGATTCAGATTTTGCATCATCCAACACAAGATCTATTTTATCAGGTTCTTCTAAGCTTGGTAGGAATTCCTGTTTGGAAACATCTTTTACCTCTCTGAAAACAACATCTCGACTGTAAACCGTATTCTTGGTATCTGGGTTCCAAAGCTTATAACCTTTCACACCATATTTATAACCAATAAAGATACACTTTTCATCCTTTTTATCCAACTTACTCCTATTTTCCTTTGGAACATGTACATAAGCATCACAACCAAACACTCTAAGATTTTGAAGAGAGGGTTTCTTTTCAGTCCATACCTCGTGTGGAGTTTTATCATCCAGCACTGATGAAGGTGATCGATTGACCAGGTAACATGATGTACCCACTGCCTCTGCCATAATTCTTGTCCTAAATCGGCACCACTGATCATGATCCTTTCTTTTTCCATCAGTGTCATGTTCATCCTTTCTGCAACTCCATTCTATTCAGGAGTGTATGGAGTAGTATTTTTCCTTGCTATACCACACTTCTTACAAAATTCTTCGAATTCATTTCTGTAGAATTATCCACCATTATCTATTCTCAATACCTTTATTTTATTTTTTGTTTGATTTTCTACCAAGGCCTTAAACTCTTTCAATTTATCAAATAACTCAGATTTATTTCTAAGAAAATAAATCCATGTGTTCCTTGAGAAATCATCTATGAATGAAACATATTACATAGATTTACCTAGGGATGGAACATGAACAGGTCCAAACACGTCATTTTGTATCAACTCTAAGATCCCCTTTGCTCTTGTAGCACCAGATGGGAATCTTACCCGATTCTATTTACCATATATGCAATGTTCACAGAAATCAAAATCCAGAGTGCAATTAGGCATACCTTCAACCATACCTTTATCATGTAGTGTTCGAAGGCCTTTTTCTCCAATATGCACCAATCTTTGATGCCCCAACATGGTCTTCTTTTCAGGGACAGTATTGGTATTTTCTCCTTCATTTCTCTGCTCAGGGACAGCATTGGTATTTTCTCCTTCATTTCTCTGCTCAGGGACAACAAAACTATTCCACCCATTAGTATAAGTGCTTCCCAAAAACTTGCACAGAGTTCCACACCGAACTCCCCTCATCAACATATTTTCTCCTCCTACCATCATGCAAGTGCCCTTTCCCAATACAATATCCACTCCTGCATCATCCAACTTGCTTACACATATTAGGCTCCTAGATAGTTTTGGAATTTGAAGAACCCCAAGGAGAGTTATAATTCTTCCATCTTTTAGCAACAACTTAACCCTTCCACGTCCCATGATTTTTTTGGTCGATTCATCTCCTAGGAATACATCACCACCATCATATTTTTCATATTCATAGAGCCACTCCCTGTGAGGAGTCATATGGTATGATGCACCTGATTCGATCAACCATACATCATAGTCTGCATGTGTACCTATAGATGCCAAGTAAACATCACCTCCTTCTTTAGTGGAGGTTTTCGCCTTTGTGGAAGAGGTACTATCAAATCCCTTTGGTTTTCCAACCTTCTTAGACTTGCAATCTTTCTTATAATGACCTGTTTTACCACACTTCCAACATTTCCTCAAATANATTTAGATCTCCCCCCCGAAGGCTTACTAGGATTCCTATCTTGGGTACGACCTCTTACAAATAAAGCATTTGTTCTATGACTATCCATTCTTTTCCGCCTCATCTCTTCAGATAATAAGGATGAAAATACATCCTCATACTTCAATGTAGATTGAGTGGTACTACCAATTTATACAACCAGATTATCCCAAGAGTCTGGCAAAGAACATAACAAGGTAATACACTTATCTTCTTATGCAATCGTAATATTAACATAGACAAGTTGACTTACCAGAGTATTAAAGGAATTTAGATGTTCTGTCACAGAATATCCATCTTCCATCCCAAGATGATACAACTTCTTTCGAAGAAACAACTTGTTTACCAAGGACTTTGATTGATACAAATTCCCTAACTTATTCCATAGTTCTGTGGCTGTATATTCTCCCGATACATCCAACAACACCGAATCTTCTAGGCAGAGTCGAATAGTACTCCTTTATCTTCTATCTAACTTCTCCCAATCTTCCTTTGTCATACTAGTAGGTGGTGTACTAGTAGTTTGAGTACTATTAGGTTGTGTAACAGTTGTTTGTGTACCAGTAGGCTGCATACCAATAGGTTGTGTACCAGGATCTACAATGATCCATTCTTCTTTTTATACAAGAAGGTCCTCCATCTTGAGCTTCCATAGCTCAAAGTTTTTACCGTTGAACTTCTCTATCTCGATTCTAGAAGAGCTCGCCATTCCTCTTTATACACTCGAATAACCACTGCAAAATCTCCCACTAAACCTAGGTTTATCACAGACCCAAGATAATCTTGATCTATCAAGACCAATCCAAACCCTCAACAACAAAGGCATCCCTTTGAAGCCAAAAATGAACTCTGATACCACAGGTAATTTTTAAACCTGTGAAGTAAAGCAATGCATATAGATTCTTAAGCAAAACTGAAATTAATTAATGGCTCATACACATAGTACACAGAGATTTATAATGGAAACCCTCAATCAGGGAAAACCTTTCAACTCTTCATTATATTAATTTCACCATTCACCATACAATATATACAATGTTTTTAGGTATTCCGTAGATACCAAAACCCTAATCCCTTAATCCGGGATTAATTTAGAAAACCGCTAAAAATATCAAAAACCGCCCAGTACTACTAGAGGGATCATCAGACGCAGTTGTCGAATCTGACACACCCACACACACACATGAAAACAATATAGCATATACCCAAAACTTCCCAGTCATGAGAAGTATACTAGGAATAGCCTCCTCTTTGACTCCCTTATCTTCTAATGGAAACAACATATTATTACACCCATTTTTCTCAAGGGTATAAGTATTCTTCCTCCCATCATGTATGAAATTCCTATCATATTTTCCAGTCTCCCCAACAGGACATGAAAAACATCCACAGGTATGACATCACATAAAACTTCATCCTTGTAACTAACAATTTTAAACTCAACTTTACACTATCTACTTACCATGACTTGATGTCCTTTTTGCAACCACAACACCCTGTATGGACTCAGATTTGTTTTCATCTCCAACTTTAACTTTTCCGCCATCTATGTGGATACCAATTTGTTAGTATTCCCACTATCTGGGATCACCTTGCACACTATGTCTCTGGTCTTGCAAGCAGTTCTAAATAAAATGTTCCTATGGACTGGTTATCATACCTCTTTCTCTCACTTTACAATATATTTCCTCATCATGAGTGATATTCCCTCTTCATTTTCTTTTTCTCTCATCTCTATCTCCACATTCCTCTACTGCTCCTCATAAATGTGAGCTTATTTAACTCCTGCATTCTTCTTCTTAGGAAATTCCCAAGACATGTGCCTTGTTTTCCCACAAGCATAACACTTCACTTGTCCTCCTCTTCCTCTTCCTCTACCTCTTGGAAAAGGATTTCTTCCTCTAGAGTATCCTCCTCTAGAACTTCCTCCTCTCTCTATCTAATTGTTAACTCCTACAGCTTCTCCCATGAATTTCTGGAATTTTTCTCTGGTGATTGTTCTTCCTCTGTTAGGACTCTTTCCCCTACCTCTCTAAATCTTCTTTCTTGCTAATTTTTATTCTTCCTTTAGGGCTACCTGATAAGCATATTTTACATTTCTCAACGCCATCACACTAATCTCATCCTAGATTTCATACCTCAATCAATTTATATACCTAGAAAATTTCTCTTCATCATTCTGCCAATGTCATGCCCTTATATTCAAATTATAAAATTCCTCCATATACTCCTTCAGCGATTCTATAACCTTTTGAATAGATTCAATTGATAATCCTTGGGTATGAATTTATCTTTGATCTTAGCTACCATTCTATCCCAACTCTTAATCTTGGACTTACCTTTTCCCTTCTATCATCCTGCAACTCGTCCCACCATAAAGCTACATGTCCCTTCAATATAGTCACTACATGCTTTAATTTCTTCTCATCATCAATTTCCCCATAGTCAAAGTACTTGTCTAATGAACCTATCAAATTAAGCAATTCTTCTACATTCAAATTACCTTCANATCGGGACTTCCATATTTTCTCTTGTTTCTAGCTTGACAACAGATATCATCAATCGCTCCTCTGTTACTTATTCTCCTACAACTTCTTATGCTCCTATATCTTCACTTTTGACTTCACTGACATCACCAGTCTCTGGTGCTCTCCTTTATGTTGTTTCCATGGTGTCCAACCTTGCAAGAATTTGTCTCATTTCCTCCTCCATAGTTGCATTGACCACAGCTCTCTCCCTGCATCTCCTTAGCGACATGACTCTAAGTATTTCTTCTCACAGAGATTATTCCTACTCTGATACCACTTGATGCAAACCCCCCTACAGCTCGCATGACCTCCTGGTCTAGGATCAAATTAAACAAGAGCCAAAGAGGCTCTTGGGTCCCCACATAACCCTTAGAATTCTTTCCACAGACCTTTTCTTCTTTTCACTACATGAAAACTCAGGTTTGTG
>JASDQU010200840.1:0-10347 GCA_032191745.1 Picea mariana | reverse complement strand
TCTTCAAGACAAATCTCTTCTACATATTCATCTTGAGATGGTTCGTGTTCTTGTTCTTGTTCTTCTTCCTCTTCACAATCTATGTAGAATAATTTCTTCTCACCACACATATGTCCCTTACCATACTTTCTGTAACAATTAAAGCATAAAACTTTTGCTTTTCTTTCCTCCAATTGTTGATGTGTTAACCTTGTAGGTTGAGGTGGTTTAGAAGAAGGAACATTATTCTCTCGATAGATGTTACTAGTCATCCTTCTAGTAGCCATAGCCATATTTTTACTTTCAACATTTCTCGCCACCTTGCACACATTCTCCAATGATTTGGGTTCCCAAAGGAGAACCTCCTGTTGAATGTTATCCTTTAAATTTCCTATGAAGACATCAATCACGTGCTCATTTGGAATATATGTTACCTTTATATTCAATCTTTGGAATTTATTAATGTGCTCCGCAACTGAACCATTTTGCTTGAGATTTATCAATTGGATGAAGAAGGTATTTCTCCTTGTATCCTCATAGTGTGCTATCATTTCTTCTGTGAAAATTGTCCAAGTGACAAGTGATTTTCGAGAACAAAGCCATCGATACCACACAAACTGGTTATGTTCTAAATATAAGGACACAATTTGTACCTTTTGTGTAGGCACATCATGTAGATCAAATAACTGATCCATTTAGAGTATCCATGTGATTGGATCCTTGCCATTAAACTTTCTCATATCGATCTTAGGAAAGTGGTTGGTCTTCAACCCAAAGATGGAGTGATCCGGATTATTTTCAGCACAAAATGAGAGCAGAGATATAATAAATAAATATACAGAGATATCTCGGATATCCAATAATATAACATAAATGTATCAGAGATGAAACCATAAACACAGAGATACAGTAAAACAAAATTTCTATTAATGAGTGAAAATGTACAAAGACTGTAAAAATATAGAGTGAAAGACTCGCTAAAATGGTGATAGCTTATCTATGAGAAGAGATGTGACAGATACTTGTATTCACAAGAAGATGATTGTTACAATGAGGCTCCAAAGGCCTTTTAAACATAAGTAAAATCCCAAACCCTAACCCCGAAATATGAAAAGACAAAAGGTTTGCGGGCCCCGATGGGGGTAGTTGATACGTCAACTTCCCCTGGGAGTAACTTTTGCATATGATCTCTGTTTGGGGCACTCGATACACTATTGGAAAGGTCTAACTGAGAAGAACAATTTTTGACTAGCCCAGGTAAGTTCTTTTGGCATTCACCTGGGCCCTAAATCCCCAAAAAGTGTCATTTAGGGCATCAAAATGGCCCCAAAAGTTTGGAACTTGAAAAACTACCGAAAAAATGCCAAGATGGAAAACTGTTTTTCGAGCTTGTCGAATAAGTGGGTGTCCACCAATATCCACCGGGATCATGGAGTTTCTCCAGTATTGATTCATCTTCCTTGTTTCCTCATCATGAATTTCATGGGATACATTGTCACTTTCAGGTGGCCTCTCTATCAACAACTTTTTCAACCCTTCCATGATCTCCTATTTTAAGCCATCCGTCTTAGTATGCATCATCACTTCCAACTTAGCTTCAGTTTAATCCATCATCCTTTGTATTTCATCTTTTTTTATTGCCTTCTTTTGTAAATCATCTATTTCCTTGCGCATTTCTTCACCTTCATTAAGATTTCAAGTAGGACTATCTGAGGGATTTTTTGGTGTAGAAGTTCCCTTTTTTGGTGGCATGTTGGAAAAGTATCAGTGCAAGGTAGGAATTCCTAATTGGCTTAGGTAGATATCCTCACAGACAAGGGAGTGTAAGGTGCTATAGCTCTTTGATATACATGCGAGGTTCAACAATAATACTCGGCCCAATATCTTAGGGCACTAACTAAGGAGGCTTGACCATGCCCTTAGCCATACTATCCGACTACCCAAGTACTAGAGAGTAATCTTCCTGAGTGTTGTTATTTGTGTACTATAGAAACAAGACAACCAAATGGTTTACTCAATTGGTCTCAAGATTCTATGGGGTCTCCCGATATATGCCAGGTACGTGGGAGCTCAAATCCATAGTAGTGTTGTCTAATGCACAACCATTCGAAAGGGGCCTTTTGATATACTCTAGGTACGCGGAATAACCACATAGTCCTCGGGTTGTAGCACTGACAAGTAACGACAAATATTATGTTTAAAGACGTTGAAATATGTCTGTACCTGAAAAACCCTAATATTCTCCCAAATTTATGCGATACTCCTTTTATCCCACTTTATTCCACTTTTTGAATCACTTGAATTGGATCTTTTAGTCAAAAGATATGCAAATTTCCAAAACAAAAATGCACCTTTTAAAACCTTGATTTGGAGATAGTTTTGCTAGCTGACCTTTCTTTTACTGTAGCTCTGCAATTTCAACCCTTATGAGTCTAAAATTTATACCTGAGGTAGCTTGATGTGTCTTCTTTCCAACCCGATAGGTTAGATCAAGATTGGATTCTCCAATAGAAATTTATGATAACTTTCCTAAGATGTGTTGATTTTTTCCCTTTCAGGAGAGTGAACTTGTACGGAATGACATGTGTCACTATCTTCACTTCAGAACTTGAAATTCGTAAGAGTACAATTTTTTTCCATAACCTAACCAATGGAATAGGTCTCATGCAATTTGGAGGTCTGTATATTCATATATAACAATTTTCCCAAGAACACCTATTTTAGACTAAAATTTGGACGAGCCAAAAACCCTAATTTCTTTAGGGAATAACTTTCAGAGTACAATGAATAAATGGCTGAAATTTGTACATAATATAATTCACTATGCCTCCTTCGTACTGTAAAAATTTCAGAACCTGAAACTAATCCAAAAAAATTGGGAGAAAAAATTCCAAGAAGACTTGTTTCAGACTAGTTTCAGGACTAGTTAAAAACCGTAACTTGAATATAATGCATATCCAAAAATATAATGAACCAATATCTGAAATTTTTTCACAAGTTATCTCTATATTCCACCTCTACACCATAGAAATTCCATATCTTTAAACCTTCCATATTTTTTTTTTTGTATCGAAAATTCCAAGAAGACTTGTTTTGAAGAAACCAGTCCTGAGGATTGGCTAGCTCTGATACCAAATGTTAAGAACCAAATATCAAAATAACATAAAAACCTCAGAATACATACTCAACGCCTTGAAAAAGAGAGAAATTCAGATAATAAGCCTCTTTGAGGGGGAAACATCCTTATACATTATATGAATTCACAATTACAAGATGATTCCAAATGAAAAAGGTCTCCTTGGTACAATTACAAATAATGGACCCAATCTGACATAAATAAAATAACAATACTAATGTAATATTCCCAAATTAAGGGGTAATGTGCCATGAATTAGGGCTTAACACTCACATTGAAAAACAAACCATTCTTTCTATGAGTGTTGTGCATGTGCAATATGAGCATAGAAGATGAACCACTCACCACTCTGGTGGCACCAAAGAGTGTGGTGTAACAATAGGATCAAGAAGACCATTTTTGGGTGGGAGAAAAGTGATGTGAGACTCATTAATTTTATAGGAACCTACTAGATTGAATACATAGGCTAAAGAGTAATAGATCATGATAGAACATTGCATACGTGTATCTTGATATGCAAGTGGTGGTTGTTTTGGTTGGTTTCCTTATGCATATCAATATGCATTGTTGATGCATAGTAAGGATGCTTTGATAGGAGCAGATATCTAGGACGTCGCTGCATAGTTGCTTCAGGACGAAGCAAGACTTTGAGTTCCGGGAAGATGTTGGGAGGCCTATTAGGCCCTTATAAAAGTAATCATGCAATGTATTAAGACATTAAACATTATAATAAGTGAATATATGAATGTATATGCAAAAAATTATATGATAAATAGAACCTAATGAATGATTAGTTGGAGTGGGTACAACCGCTCCAACCATATTCTTGATTGCAAAAATCCTTAGGAAGAATGAATAAGAACTTGGTTGGTTAACCTTCCCACATGCATCTTTAAGTATTTATGTGTGTATATTTTCAATGTAGTCATTTCTTGGATGTGTGATAAAACCCTAGTTTCAACAAAGCATTATCATGCATTACAAGTTTAACCAGAGAAAATATATCAATAGTACAATATTCATGGTTTATATTCTTTTGTAATTCATGAATGCGAAGTGGGTATTACTAGACAAACTCATCAATGGATAAAATAAAACCGGGTAACAATATTTATGAACATCTTATCTTTTCTTTGTACTATTGGTTTATTCATATTGAGAAATATAAATTCAAGTTGTGATACCAAATGAGAAGATTTTTTGCTTACTTTAAAATTCCTTATTTAATTCATGATTCATATACTAATCATCCCTATAAAGAATGAAAAGAATGCATGTTATCAGTTAATGTGATTTATAGCATAAGAATACACATAGACTATAATATCCAAGAAACTCAATTCATTACATAATTACAATTAAAATCTAAATCAATATTCAACTTACCCAATAATTGAGAATATATTTCATTCGTTAAATTCATTTAAATAAAAGTACAAGTGAAATGACTTACCTCTGATAATGCCAGACTTGGGCCTTTAAGAAGTCATTAAGGGAGATCTAACTTGCTCACACCAAACCGATATAAATTATATTGGGCCTTGAGTTACCTTAGTATAACATCTGGCCAGGTTCACACACACGTATTAATATACAAGGCATTCTCGTCTCCTGATTTCTTCCCATGCCATAGTTAGTGATCCAATTTCAAATAAGTAGAAGATGAAGGGTTGCATAGCCAAAAGTAAAGTTCATTGATATTGTTATTATTTTTAAGTGAAAAATTAATACAATTATAGGGTTGTTACTCCCTTTTGTCTTCTTTTCCCTTTTTCAACATTAGAACATATCATAGGGAAAATAGGTACGTGATAAACCTTTTATCATAAATAAATACAATTTGGTACATAATTTTTCGGCATGTTTGCATTTGAGCATTTTTTTTTTTATTTCCATAAAGCCAATATGGGTGTTTGTAATACCCTAATTTTGAGTCCCCATATTAGTAATGTATTTTTGTTTATTTGATGAAAGGCCAGAGTGCTTGTAACATCGAAAGGCCAAAGGTCCTAGCAATGTAATACTTTGAATATTAATAATAAAAATGTGTCATTGTCTGCAAGACGAATAAGGATAGAGTCATAGGAGTATATGATTCCATGAGAGAGGGGGCTAAAGGGGCTAAGCAAATTTATTATATTTTATTAAACCCATATTGAAAATTAGTTGGGAAAGTGGTTACATTAGCTTCTTCGGGAAGCCACATGGTGCATTATTGCATGCAAATATATTAACCATGATGTTTGGTTGTTGGGGGTTCCTCGCTCATTCTCCATTCCTCCCTCATTCATTCTCACTCACTCTTGTTCTTATTTTGGCATGGGAAAGAAATGCTAGAGGTAGAGAGCCATTGTTAGTTAGTTGTAGGTAACTACTGGTTATTCCAACAAGAATTTAATGTCTCTGTACATGAGAATGATGACAACTGTGAAAGAAATATCCACAACTAAAACTCCTTGGAGTTTCCAACATTGAGATTTCATTCCTAATAGCACTGGAGCCTTGGAAAGAAATGGAACAACCTAAGGGATTGCATTGCAGAGAAGGGGGTTCAATTCTTTGGGTTGTGCAAGCTTAGGGGGGAAAGAGAGATGGGAAAATAATATTTGTTGTGTGGTTGAGTAAACTTGAGAGCTTGATAGTTGGTTGGTGTATGTTTTTTAGAGTCGACCTAGGCATCCGTCCTTGTGGATTTATAGTCTCAGTTTGAGGGTGGCCTGTTGTAGAGAGTGAATGTGAAACAAATCCTAAGGTTGGGTGTAACATATGATGTCTACATCGAGTCGATGAAGTTTTTCTTTAAAAGATAATTTATTTATGTTTCTTTGTAAATTATATTTTCATTGTGTATTTGTTTCTCTGTGCTAAGTTTATAACATTCTTTTTTGCTGTTATTGTGCATGACACAGGAAACATTAATTTTATATATATACATGGTTCTTGATTATTGCATGTGCGTGTATCATGCTTCTTGCATTTATTAATTAGTATCATAATTTTGAAACCTGTTAAGAACATGAATTTTGAGGTACCTAGGTAAGGGGTACGTTACCTATCGGTATCAGAGCATCAGTTGTAGAACTTCGACCATATGGGATGAAAAACATGCCAAATTGTAATTACTTTATCATAGGTCAAGCTGGAGGGTGCTTGGGTGGCCAAATAACATTTCTTTTAAATAGACATTTTTGAAGTTTTGGGAAAATTTGGGAATTTTCTGTACATGGTGATGTGGAGGCCACATGTTGAGTGACGCAATGGTGTTGACAATGAATGCCATGGAGGTGGGGTGGTATGTCATGGTGGAAATATCATGAGGTGTGTTATGTAGGGTGGCAGGCCCAAGGGGTGACAAAGGGGGCCATTACTGACAAGGTGGAAGACTTAAAACCATAAGCGATATTAGAGCTATTTGTTGGTAGTTTAGTAAAGTTGCAATATGCTCTGATTTCAATGAGAGCATGAAAAATATATACAGGGCGGTTTGGTGGCATCAGATCTTTTTATTTCATTAACATTCCTCCATATCGATATATAATATCCACATATATCCTTGATATATTCTCATCCCTCATTGTCCTATCTATCACTAATCATGTTCGATTGGTATAAATTGAGCACATCTCGAAGACTCGTAAAGGAACCCCACTGTGGATTTAGGTTGGGGATGGGGAAGATGCATGTTTGGGAAAGAGGGAAATGGATGGACCCCACTAGTAGCATGGGCTAATGTGATGGTGCCATTTGGTATCCAAGAATGGGTGAGGCATGTAATAAAGAAAATAAAGGAAGAAGTAAGAAAGACGAAGAAGAGGAGGAAGAAGGAAGGGGATGGGAGGATGAAAAAGCAGGGATAGGGTGGTTGGAGGGATGACATGACATCCCCTCAGGTTTCTATGTGGACCCAGGGGTTCCACATCAACAACCACGTTATTATATTGCCACATAGGAAGATGATGCCCTATGTTAAAAAAAAAGTTTTGAGGCAAAATCATATTTTGGCCATAATTTCGGTGCATACATAAACATTTTGAAAAAATTTCAATGTTGGCCCCATTCACAGGTCAATACTATTTCACATCATGCACTCTATCCATAGTACACTGTATTTTTTTATAAATAGTTGTTTCCTTTAGAATTCGGCCGGGAAAATTAAAATGAAACGAGGACTAGATGGGTCAATATATAGAGTGGGTGTGAGAGTAATATTTGAGTCTGGAAACCCTTCCATATCATCAAGGCATGTGAACAGTCTATCCATGTCAAATTTCAGTGCTTACAGGAACATTTTGAAAGAATTTCAACGTTGGCCCCATTCATAGGTCATTGTTTCCCATCATGTATTTATCTAGCCCCAATACAATGTCTTTTATATGTTTCCTTTATAACACGACTGAGATGCACGTCCCCACATATTATACTAGTACTGTAAGGGCATGGTGCAATAACCGCGTTGATAAAATAAGTACTTAATTAGTCGCATGACAAGCTTCAAGTTATTTTATGTCTTTGTGTTTTTCTCTCATCTAAGTACTCTTTTTCTCCATAAAGATTAATATTGGTACAAAATAATTATTTAAATACAAAATCTCATCTATCGTCTTCTTCTCGCCATGACCAAAATCATGGGCCTAATTGGCATGATGTTGGTTTTGAACGACACAAACGATGAATATGAAGAGTGGGTATGTGAGTGATCTTTGAGTCCGAAAAACCTCCCATTATCACCAAGACATGTGAACAATCTACCCATGTCAAATTTCGGTGCATATAGAAACATTTTGAAAACATTTCAACGTTGGCCCCATTCAAAGTTCAATACTGTTTCCCATCATGTACTCTATCCCTAGTACAATGTCTTTTATTATAAATAGTTGTTTCCTTTAAAATTTGACTGGGAAAATTAAAAAAAAATGAGGACGATATGGGTTGATATTATATAGAGTGGGTGTGAGAGTAATATTTGAGTCTGAAAACCCTTCCATATCGTCAAGGCATGCAAACAGTCTATCCATGTTAAATTTTAGCGCATGCAGAAACATTTTGAAAACATTTCAACGTTGGCCCCATTCACAGGTTACTGTTGCCGATCATGTACTGATATAGCCCCAATACAATGTCTTTTATCTGTTTCCTTTAAAACACGACTGAGATGCACGTCCCCACATCTACTAGTACTGCAAGGGAATGGTGCTATAACCATGTTGATAAAAGAAGTACTTGATTAACCACATGACAAGCTTCAAGTTATTTTATGTCTTTGTTTTCTCTCTCATCTAAGTACTCTTTTTCTCCATAAAGATTAATATTAGTACAAAATAATTATTTAAATACGAAATCTCATCTATCGCCTCCTTCTCGCCATGACCAAAATCATGGGCCTAATTGGAATTATGTTGGTTTTGAACGACACAAACGATGAATATAAAGAGTGGGGTCTGTGAGTGATATTTGAGTCTGGAAACCCTCCCATTATCGTCAAGGGATGTGAACAGTCTATCCATGTCAAATTTTTGTGCATACAAAAAATTTTTGAAAAAAATTCAACATTGGCCCCATTCACAGGTCAATACTGTTTCCCATCATGTACTCTATCCCTAGTACAATGTATTTTATTATAAATAGTTGTTTCCTTTAAAATTTGACCGCGAAAATTAAAAAAAAACAAGGACAAGATGGGTTGACATATAGAGTGGGTGTGAGAGTAATATTTGAGTCTGGAAACCCTTCCATATCGTCAAGGCATGCGAACAATCTATCCATGTCAAAGTTTAGTGCATACAGAAACACTTTGAAAGAATTTCAATGTTGGCCCCATTCACAGGTTATTGTTTCCCATCATGTACTGATATAGCCCTAGTACAATGTCTTTTATTTGTTTCCTTTAAAAAATGACTGAGATGCACGTCCTTGCATCTTATACTAGTACTGCAAGGGCATGACACAATAACCACATTGATAAAAGAAGTGCTTGATTAATCACATGACAAGCTTCAACTTATTTTATGTCTTTGTATTTTTCTCTCATCTAAGTACTCTTTTGCTCCATAAAGATTAATATTAGTACAAAATAATTATTTAAATACAGAGTCTCATCTATTGCCTTCTTCTCACCACGACCAAAATCATGGGCCTAATTGGCATGATGTTGGTTTTGAATGACACAGACGATGAATATAAAGAGTGGGTGTGTGAGTGATATTTGAGTCTGGAAACCCTCCTATTATCGTCAAGGCATGTGAATAGTCTATCCATGTCAAATTTCGGTGCATATAGAAACATTTTGAAAAAATTTCAATGTTGGCCCCATTCACAGGTTAGTACTGTTGCCCATCATGTACTCTATCCCTAGTACACTATCTTTTATTATAAATAGTTGTTTCCTTTAAAACTCGATCGAGAAAATTAAAACGAAACGAGGACGAGATGGGTCGATATTATATAGAGTGAGTGTGAGAGTAATATTTGAGTTTGGAAAACCTTCCATATCATCAAGGCATGTGAAAAGTCTATCCATGTCAAATTTCAGTGCATACAGAAACATTTTGAAATAATTTCAACGTTGGCCCCATTCACAGGTTACTGTTTCCCATCATGTCCTGATCTAGCCCCAATACAATGTCTTTTATTTGTTTTCTTTGAAACACGACTGAAATGCACATCCCCGCATCTACTATTACTGCAAGGGCATGGCACAATAACCACGTTGATAAAAGAATTAATTGATTAATCGCATGACAAGCTTCAAGTTATTTTATGTCTTTGTTTTTTTCTCTCATCTAAGTACTCTTTTGCTCCATAAAGATTAAGATTAGTACAAAATAATTATTTAAATAAAGAATATCATCTATCTCCTTCTTCTTACCACGACCAAAATCATGGGCCTAATTGGCATAATGTTGGTTTTGAACGAAACATATGATGAATGTAAAGAGTGGGTGTGTGAGTGATCTTTGAGTCTAGAAAACCTCCCATTATCGTCAAGGCATGTGAACAATCTATCCATGTCAAATTTTGGTTCATACAGAAACATTTTGAAAAAATTTCAACGTTGGCCTCATTCACAGGTCAATACTGTTGATAATCTATTGGAAGATTGGTTGTTGTCATTGATGTCAACCCTAGTCATGGGTTTTGGACCGCAAGATTGATGAAGGTATTTGGACATGAAGGAAAATGCACATGCAGATACAACACCCATGGATGGATAGTATACATCATGTTGTTTCCAG
>JASDQU010200837.1:2103-19164 GCA_032191745.1 Picea mariana | reverse complement strand
AAGGAAGTTTTGCTGGGTTTTCTACCCCATGAGGGTTTCCCAAGATAAATGATGTGTCTCTTGTGATTGTGTATTTCTCAGTGATTCTATCTTATGCTATTGTTATCTATTGAAATGCAAAGAACTATAATAATGGTTTAAACATTAACAATCCAGATTAGTGTCATGTTCCATTTTCTCACTCTGAATTTTTGGCTCTTCCGCCTGCCCCACATTTTTTATTCTCTTCTTCTCTACTGGAAGCTTGTGAGAACTATTAATTTTACAGTGAGGAGGGTCGTTATCTCCTCCTCTGTTTGAAGAACTCTGATTTTTTTTGTTGTTGTGGTGGGTCGTTGGAGCGATGGTCCAGGATGTCGTATTTTTTGGAGTGTTATTTGTTGATTGAACACTCTTGTCACTGGGGACTTTCCCCTGTTGCATGTACAATTTAGTGCAGCTTTGCACTGTGTCGACGTCGTTGGCATCAGAGGCAGAAGCATTGCCACCATTGTCTATATTTTCATGCAAGTGTTTTTTTTTAAAACAATCGTCGATGCCAAGTGTTTGTAAATGTTGTCGAAAAATATTACAAGGGTCGAACCCTCTTATGATTTCATCATATCTCAGGTTCGAGATGCTAGAATGCATTGCGAATTCGTCAAGTTTATTGACGTTTTTCAACACAAACTCCCCTACTTTCCAAGGCAAAGGAATGAACTATATTTTTTCTTCTTTTGCAACAGATGCAACCAGTAATTGTATTGTCGTGCTACTTCTACAACAAACATTTTGTCTGTAATGTGACATGGAAGGAGAGCAGGTTTTTACATGGAGCCAAAAATTCTTATGACAGTGTAATCATCCAAATGTTCGAGTGTCCCCTTCCTGTCCAAAAAATTGGTTGCCTGTTCAGATATGCAGGGAGCATCTTCTCCTAACAACAAAACTTTGAAAACAGACACGAAACCATTAAAAACTTCATAGAAATAGTGGGAAGCCTTGTGCTTCCAAAAGGCTTGGTACCAGAACGTTACTGGGTGGAATTCGTAGTTGACATTCTTGGAGAGAGACAGTTGTGGAAACCGACAGGAATGAGCTATCGCAAAAACTAAATAGGACAACATATAAAATTTATTTTTCCTTTTGAAGATTGACAATTGGGAAAAGATTTCATGGGAAATTAACTTGCCCCAATCAAAAATGGCTTGTTCGTTGACTTTGAAATACAAAATATAAAGATCCATCTGGGAAACAGTTGTTGTGGACTCCTGTCTCGTTATTCTTGTAAACAGTCAGGCAATTTCACGAAATGGATTTCTAAATGAACTAACCTGCAATCTTGTAATATCTTCAGGAACTAGAAGCAGGTTTTCCAACAAATAGGGCAAGAGGTCCAACCCGTTATTATTCTTTGCTAGGAACTATTTGCAATCTTCTCCTTTGAAGGTCAAGGTTAGCTCCAACAATCTTAGCGTCTGGCGGAAGACCTGAGGTGACAAAGAAACAGAAGAGCGGTCCTACAATGGAATAATTCTTTTGTCTAAAATAAATTTATCAACAGACCAAGAGACCAGGTCCTTACAGTCAAAAACCTCAGGGACATAGCCTGCACAAGCAATCCCAGAGGTCCAAATTACTTGGTTCTCTACAACAGAGGTTGAGTAATAAGAATATGCCCTGGACCACTAGAAGTTCTGGTCCTCACATCGAAGATGTTCATTGTATCTCCACATAACTGTTGTCGAGATGATGCCATAGGTTTATAAGAACGTTGGTTTGCTCCAGATGATGGTTGAAATGAACAGTTAGAGTCGATAATGTAACTCTCCGCTAAATCTTGGTTAAATGCTTATGAATGGGAAAGTTCCTCGACCCTTTCGTTGATTAATGACAATCTGTATGGGTGGTGCACGATGAACTGTTAGTAGTAAAGCTTTCTTATTACATATTTAGAAATTTGAAGGTGGTGGGTACAGCGAAGAGAAATTAAGGATTGGAGGTTTCGTGAACATGCCAAGGCCACGACATGTGAACGACATTTCATGATTTTGAAATCAACACTCAAAAGAGATAATATAAACCCCCGCAAATCTTGGTTTAATGCACATTAATAGGAGATATCCTCGAGCCTTTCGCCCATCAATGAAAATCTATATGGTTCCTGCATGATGAGTTGTTACAATTAAATGTCAGTAACTGCATATTTAGAAACAAGATATGTATATATATAAAAAAATAAAAAAACTATTTTTTTTTCTTTTATTATAGACAAGTGCGAAGGTGACGGAGACGGGGGAGAGCAAGGAAAGAATGGCAAGGTCTGAAAAGAGGTCGAACGAGATTCAAAAAAGGTTTACGAGGATACTCAGGAGAGGCAAGTGTTCCACGGTCAAATTTTATGTATCAGAATTTTTTACTGTAAAACGTGTAAAATGGAAGAGATCATGATGGGGCAGTTCAGCAGTCGGTTTGTATATTTGCGAAATTCCGGCAAAGTGGCTAAGTATGGAATAGGGAAATGGTCAGACAGACTCGTTCTTGAAAGAGAGGATTGAAGTTTTCGTGAAGGGGCTAACCCGACGACACGCAAATGACATTCCATGATGTTTGAAATTAGTGCTTGCTAATTGCATGCCTAGAAATAAGATCTTATATATAATTGCTAATTGCTAATTGCAAAGGGGCACGGGCACAGGAAACAATGACTAGGAACTAAATATTTCTTGAACCCTCCAAACCGATGATCCGCCAAAGAAATTCGAAGAAATGGAGAAGAATGGAAAGCGGACAGACGGGCTTCAAAATGGGGTGACAATAGTTCCACAGAAGATGTGAGGACCCGACGGTTAAAAATTTAATTTCTCAGAAGTTTTCAATGAAAAATGTATACCACGGAAGAGGGCATGATAGGTGGAGCATAATACGGAAGAGGGTATGATCTGAGTCCAGTTGTAAATTTGTATATCGTGGAAGTGACGGTAGTGTTCACAGGCCATGGAACAACAAGAGTCCAATCTAGAGCCCGCTTACCATGACTTCGTGGTCGGAGGAGTGCCTTCGTCTGTCAAATTGTCTATCGCAGAACTCTAAGGCATTTTATTAGCCATCCATCCCGCAAGTCCGGCTGTCAATTTGTATAGTGCGGAACTGTGGGTGTTGTTTGTAGGGCATGGAACTATAGAGGAAATGCTTTTCCCTTTAATATAGCATCTGTGGCGCAAATGTGGTATGGCTTGTTTTAGCACTTTATCATCCGTAAACAAAGGCAATATTGAGCCCGCGAGCCCTGGAGCTTGTGTGTCAAATTGTATATCACGGAGGTCTGAATGTTGTTTGGAGGTCACGGAAAGGTAGAAGTGCAATTTTGAGCCAGCCAGCGCGCAAGTCTGCTTGTCAATTTGTATATGGCGGAACTCTGGGTGCTATTTGTAGGACACGAAACAATAGAGGACCAATTTAAAAAAAGGGGAAGCGCTCGTTGGAAACGTGTGA
This sequence comes from Picea mariana, assembly GCA_032191745.1. Taxonomy (NCBI): domain Eukaryota; kingdom Viridiplantae; phylum Streptophyta; class Pinopsida; order Pinales; family Pinaceae; genus Picea; species Picea mariana. The sequence goes on along the minus strand of JASDQU010200837.1, from coordinate 15,690 downwards.
ATCCGCCAAACCACACAGTAAGACATTTTTGGAAAAAAAATGATTAAGTAACCAAGAAGAGAAACTACAGGGAATAAAAGAGTGGGAAAATAGAAAGGCAGAGGGCAGTTTTCGTAAGTGCGAATTGGTTTCAAAGAAGCTCCATTGTTGCAAAACCATCATTTTCTACTAATTGTCAGCAAATGCATTGTTGAAGATTAGATTTTATTGCAACATGTGCATGTAAGTATGTTCTTGATACATTTTTCCATGACTTTAACATATTAACTTAACTATTAAACTTCATTTTCTACTAATTTCCAGCAAATGCTTTTTTGAAGATTAAATTTTATTGGAATGTGTGGGTGTAACTGTGTTCTTGATACATTCTTCTATGACTGTAACATATTAACTTAAGTATTAAACTTCTTGCATTATCGATTGTTAGCATTAAAACTTAGTAACTACATGTCTAGAAACAAGAATGACGATTTTGCTGCAAGATTGTACATTGGTATTGTTATGTTCTATCTGCATTACGAATAGAATTGAACGTTGGTTTGAAACTGTGTGTAATCTATTTTTTTTTTGCATAAAAGGCTGGTGGATTGACACAGTACATTGTCATATAATTGTTACATGTTCCATCTTATAAAAAATAACCCAAGTAAACACAATATCCAAGAACTACGAGAGCACCGAACCATGCCAATGAGAACATGTGTTAAATCCAGAAAAGAAGTAGCAACAAAGGCTCCAAGGAAAATATTTTTAATAGAAAATCCATTTAAAAAAATAAGAAAAAACCAAGTATTGTACATCTATCCTTAGAAATTGGACCCAATTCTTCGGGCCAAAACATTGAACATATCTACCACAAACACAGGCACGGGATCCCCAGTATGAAATATCCTTGCAGTTTTCTCCTCGATGAATCATCATGTGGTGAAATTGACAGTTTTCAGAAGCTTCCTGTGAGGAAGAAGACGAAAAACGTTGCAGGGCAAATGGAATAGCCCTTAACTGAAACCGCCTTTGCATAGTCGAAAAATTCAGGGACACAGGTTTCACGTGTAATATCAGAGGCCCAAATTAATCCATTCTGAGTGGAAGGAGATGACTAGTAGAAAAATGTCTTGCAATAGTGAGTTTTGGACCTGATTCCCGAAGATGTTAATTGTATATCCAGAGAAAAGGACAGTAGTCCCGCAAGTGAATAATTTTTGGATTGAAATATATCTCTAGGAGCATCAACATATAATTTCTTTACAGTGAAACTCTTTTGCCCAGAACGGACTAATTTGGAACTCTGGAATTCCTACTTTCGCGCTGTAAAGCAACTATTGCGTTCAGCGTTGGTTTCTTTTCTGAAACTCCTTTTGGTGTTTTCAGGACCGCCATCACTGAGCCGGGAAGTTCAGCCTGTTATGGTTGATTTCAATTTGGGTGCAGGAGTGGGAAGAGTCTTTGCATTTCCATCATCCATTTCTGTATCATCGACCATCAGATCATATTCTTTCGTCTCGAAATCCATTACATTAACCTTTGCGCCAACCATGAATGCAACTGGGCAGGTTCTCTGAGCAGGCGGGGTTGCCTTGGAATTATTTGGCTTGAAATACATCTCTCGGTGTACTAAGGGACCATCTCCTTTTTTGCTCCTGGGAAGAGGGACATGAGCAGTAAGAATATGCCTTGGAATAGTGGAAACTCTGGTCATTGTGCTCGAATGTGTTTACTGTGTCTGGACAAAACTACTGCCACAAGTTAATGACAATTTCTGTTTGCTCGAGACGATATTTGAAATGAAAATCGGGGAGGGATAATATAACCCTCCGCAAATTATGGTTTAATGCATATCAATGGAATACCTCCTCAAGCCTTTCGTTGATCAATGACAATCTCCAGGGTTCATGCGGAATGAGCTGTCAACATTACAGCTCACTAATTTCATAATTAAAAAAAAGTGAGATTAAGAATTATAAATTTCTTAAAGGCACCAACCCATCGGCACACAAAAACAGATTGCATCATGTTTGAAATGAATACTTGGAAAGGATAACATACTTCTATGCAAATCTTAGTTTAATTCGTAGTAATGACAAATCTTCTCCAGATTTTCGGACATTAATGACAATATTAACGGTTCCTGCAAGATGAACTACTAGCATTAAAGATTAATTATTAAATATCTGGAAACAAGTACTAATACAGTGGTGATGGCGAATTGCGATGAAGCATTGTACATTTCATGCACCTGCCAACCCGCGAAACCGATTCCAAGAAATACCTAAGTATGGAAAGCGGTCAAGTGGGTTACAAAAGAAAAAGGGTAGAAGATATACCCAAGAGACATGAAGGGTCGATGGTCATATCGCATCTGTGATAGATGTCGGCTGTCAATTTGTATGTCACAGAATTTTGGTTGTTGTTTGTGCGTAGGAGAACAGCAGAAGTGCAATGGCGAGAGGGCAATTTGTATATTGTTGAACTTCAGGTTATGTATATAAAAGCATGAGACATTGGGAAAAAGGACCAAGTAAACAAAAAGAGAAAGAACACAAGATGAAGGGGGGTTTGTTTGCTAATTTGTAAATCACAGAAGTCTAGGTGCTAGTTGCACACAGTGGAACAATGGAAATGCAATGTTAAACTCGCCTATGCAAGAATCCACGATTCAAAAAGGGAAAGTAGAGAGAAAAGAGAAACTAGAAATTTTCCGAAAAATGAGTAATACACACTAAATATGTACTATAAAGTATGAACATGAGATGTTATAGAGCATGTACAGATCCCGCATTCCACACTTGGCCACTTTTTGGATCGTGGGTTCTCCGACTGACGGGCTCTAAATTGGGCATCCATTGTTCTGTGGCCTACAAATAGCATCCAGAATTCTGCGATATACAAATTGGCCAGCGGACCTACAGGCTAGCTCGATCAACATTGCACTCATTTTTTTTCGTGTCATACAAACAGTGCTTGGAGTTATGCGATATACAAATTGACAAACGGACTCCAGGGCTAGCGGCCCCGAGAGTGCCATTGTTTACAGATGCTAATCCCTATTAAGTATTTAACATTATCTAAAAACATTATTTTGAATACTAAATTATTAATATTAAATATTGATATTGTACAGTTTAATTAGACAAGGAGGTTTGTACAATATGAAACGGGGAAGCCATCGATCGATCAGGTTGGTGATATAAAAGTAAGTGAAATCTAAATACGTGAATCCGCCAACTTCCTTATCAAGAAATTTTTCAAAAAAAATGAGTAATACATAAAATCTACTTTTAGAAAGTACGGACATGAGATTTTATAGAGCATGTACTGTTCTCGCATTCCATACTTAAGCCAATCTTTGGATCACGGGTTCTCAGGTTGGTGGGATAAAAACTGGGCCTCTATTGCTATGTGACCTACAAATAGCACCCAAGAGTTCTGCGATATACAAATTGACAGATGGACTTGCCGCCTGGCTCGCTCAACATTGCATTTCTATTGTTCTGTGTCGTTCAAACAACACTCAGAGTTTTTCCATATACAAATTCACAGATGGACTCCAAGGCTGGTGGGCTCAACCTTGTGATTGTTTACAGATATTGATCCCTATCAACTATCTAACACTACCTAAAAATATTATTTTCAACACTAAAGTATTAATATTAAATATTCATATTATACAATTTAATTACATAAAATTATAAAAGGATGTGAAATATCTTATTTCAAAGAAAAACCCACGTATTCGGAAACTTGCATCCCAAAAATTTTGTATAATATGAAATGGGCAAGAGGTCAGTCGGGCTGTTGGTATAAAAATGGGTGGAAATCATAACATGTGTATCCGTCAAGTTCCGCACCTACAAAATTTCGCAAGAAACGAGTTATACATACAAAATATGTACTTTTATTAAGTATGGGTATGAGATTTTATACAGCATGTACGCAGCCTTCATTCCATACTTAACCACTTTTTGGATCGTGGGTTCTCGGGCTGGCGGCCTCAAAATTGGGCCTCTGTTGTTTCGTGCCCTACAAATAGCACCCGGAGTTCCGCGATATACAAATTGACAAGTGAACTTGTGGACTATTTGAATTTTAAGGGCCTCGTGTCAATGTATTAACAAAATTGAACTTGGGCCAGTTTATATTTGTTTCTTACAATATCAAACGGAGAAGCAGTCGGTCGGGCTGGTGATATAAAAGTAATTGAAATCTAAAGTCATGAATCCCCCAACTTTCGCAGGTAGAATTTTTCCGAAAAATGAGTAATACATACTAATTATGTACTCTTATAAGGTATGTACATGAGGTTTTTATAGAGCTTGCACAGATCCCACATTACATACTTGGCCAATTTTTCGATCACAGATTCTCGGTCTGGCAGGCTCAAAACTGGGCCTCTGTTGGTCTGTATCCTACAAATAGCACCCAGAGTCCTGCGATATACAAATTAACAGGCGAACTTGTAGACTGGCTTGCTCAACATTGTAGTTCTATTGTTCTGTGTCTTCTAAACAAAATTCGAAGGAAACGAGTAATACATACTAAAGATGTACTTCTAAAAACTATGGAAATGAGATTTTATAGAGCATGTACGGATCCCTCATTCCATACTTAGCCACTATTTGGCTCGCAGGTTCTCAGCCTGGCGGGTTCAAAATTGGGCCTTTGTTGTTCTGTTCCCTACAAATAGCACCCACATTTCCGCGATATACAAATTGACAAGCGGACTTGCGAGCTATTTGAATTTTAAGGCCCTTGTGTTGATGTGATAGCACAATTGGACTTAGGCCAGTTTATATTTGTTTATTACAATATCAAACGAGGAAGCGATCGGTCGAGCTGGTGATATAAAAGTAACTGAAATATGAAGTCATGAATCCACCAACTTCCGCACCTACAAGTTTTCCAAAAAACGAGTAATACATACTAAGTATGGACATGAAAGTTTTATAGATCATGTACGGATCCCACATTCCATACTTGGCCACTTTTTGGACCACAGGTTCTTGGTCTGGGGGGATGAAAATTGGGCCTCTATTGTTCCGCACCCTACAAATAGCACCCACAATTCCGCGATATACAAATTGACAAGCAGAACTACGGGCTAGCTGGCTCAACATTGAACTTCTATTGTTCTATGTCCTCCAAACAACACTCGGAGTTCCGTGATATACAAATTTACAGATCGACTCCAGGGCTAAAGGGTTCAATATTTCCATTGTTTACGGATGGTAATCCCTATCGACTAACATGATCTAAAAGCATTATTTTCAACACTAAATTATTAATATTAAATATTGATATTGCATAATTTAATTAGACAAGAAAGTTTGTACAATTTGGTCGAGCTAGTGATATAAAAGTAAGTGGAAATCTGAACACGTGCATCCACCAACTTTCACATCTAGAAATTTTCCGACAAATGAGCAATACATAGTAAACATGTACATTTATAAAGTATGGACATGAGATTTTATAGAGCATGCACAGATCCTTCAATCCATACTTAGCTACTTTTTGGATCACGGGTTCTCGGCCTAGCGGGCAAAAAATTGAGTCTCTATAATTCCATGTCCTACAAATAGCACCCAGACTTTCACGATATACAAATTGACAGGAGGACTTGCGGGCTCTCTAGCTCAACATTGCACTTCCATTGTCCAGTGTCCTCCAAACAACACTCGGAGTTCCGCGACATATAATTTCACAGAAGGACTCCAGGACTAGCGAGCTCAAGATTGCAATTATTCACGAATGGTCATCCTATCTAACATTATCTAAAAACATTAATTTTCAAATACTAAATTATTAATATTAAATATTGATATTGTACAGTTGAATTACATAAAATTAGCGAAGGATGTTAAATCTCTTATTTTGAAAAAAAGAAAGGAAACAAAAGAAAGTTTTTTTAAATTCTATGACAGCAAGCATAACAAGGACCAATTTGAATTTTAAGGGCCTCTTGTTGATATTATAGCACAATTGCACTTCACACAGTATATATTCATTGATTTCAAATTATTCCAGGAGATTAATTTTACCAAGTTCATCGATTAAGAAAAAATGCTAAAACAATGACAAATTTGAATTTTAAGGCCCTCTTGTTAATATGATATCACAATTGCACTTCGCACAGTATATATTTATTGATTTCAAATTATTCCAGGAGATTAATTTTACCAAGTTCATCGATCAAGGAAAACTGTTAAAACAAGCCACATACTACATTTGCGTCACAGCGCCATAGAAATTATCAGGCGAATTTGCGGGCTATCTGGCTAAAAAATTCAATTCTATTGTTTCGTGTCCTCCAAACAACAGTCGGAGTTCCGCGATATACAAATTGACAGACGAAGCACACAACCAAGAACCAACTAAACTTCAAAGAGGTTGCAAGAAAGTTCCCACAAGGTTCGATAGAGCAGGACGCATCCACCTTTGCACCAAACAATTTGATATACAAAAAAAAGACGTCACTGCATTCATTTTCTCTTGCATCTGTTATATGTTCCCAGTAGAAAATAACCAGGGCCATGGGATATATGGGGTTCATTGTCATGCTTCCCATTTTTTGGACCAAATAATCTTATGCACGTGCAATCCCAACCAACCAAGTCCGACGAACATTCATCTGGATGTTGAAGAAATATTACAGAGACACATAGGGTATTTTTCGTTTCTTGACAAAGTTTGATATTTTTTTTTTCCCTTCTTCAGCCGATATGCAAAATTGCATTTTCCTCATTTAAGGTGAATTTGTTGTGTATCCGAAGGTCCCGCAGCATGTAAACATTGCTTGTCTTTTTCTGTAGATATGTTTCATATGACAACTCTTCCAACTTAGGAAGCACATTTTCTAACAGAGGTTTCCTAACCGTACAATGCACGGTTGTGTTGCCCATGGTTCGGAAGACAACATTGACGCAATGTCCATATATATTTGGACATTTTTCACCGCATCGTAGACAATCAATCGTATCATCACTTATCAAAGTGGAGGCAAAAGAAGAAGAGTTTCATTTTGCACATACATGTTCAAAGGGGGTCGAGTACTCATTGGCTGCAACTAAAACACCTTCAACCTGGGAATGCGAGCATAGGAATTAATACATTGAACAATATAATACACAACTGCACCCCCCCCCTCCCCTTAAAAAAATAAAAAATAAATAAAACAGGCCGCAGAAATTTGTTCAAGTCTATTTCTATAAGCAAAGTGAGGATGATTTTGTGGATGTATACGCACAATAGTTGTACAGCTAGTTATTTTCTTCAGGTCCTATACTATATCTTCTCGTAAATCTGTTACAAAAGTTGTCTGGGTTGTCCGAAAGATCCTTTCTCTAACATCCATTTTCTTTGTTATATTTTTGAAGAGCATAAGTGGAATCTGCCCTTTATGCAATTGTTGCTCCATTGACGAAAAAAAATTTGAATACGTATCGAACAATTGCAGCTGCAACATGGAACAGTGTAATATTTGAGTAACTTACCCGAGATATATGCACATGCGAAAATAAAGGACAAAACTGAATATGAAAAGCGGTACCATTGCCTTGTCGTTGTCTGACTATCCATCCTTTATATGGAGAATGTGTTGCGAGCCAAGTTTTCTCGCCAGTGTGGCAGCTGCACCAATCGTCCCGATTGGGTAAATGTCAGTGCTCTGTGCAAGCTGGCTAATAGTCGAGTCCGGGACGAAATGATATTCTGAACAAACAACAAATTTTTTTTCCACAATACTTGTTTCGTTGAGCTAAATAATTCGATCACAATCACCACGGTCATCTACTGTTTTGGGCAATATATTAAAATTTGTAATGGATGTTTTGGGTCTATTGATGTTTGGGATGACTAACTACTCATGCCCATGTCACTAGTCCAACTTTTTCTGATGCAAGCAAGTGAAGACGAACATCAGGACTAAACAATCATATGCATTGTATACTATCCATGAGAAGGACTAAATAACCCTAAAATTGTATGCATCTATTTTTTTTAACTAGAAAAATGTTTAACAGTAAATAGGGCGTGAGGGCAGGGCACCACGGCCAATTTGTATATCGCGGACCCCCAGAAGCCAGGGGAGCAATCTTGAACCTGCCAGGCCGGCACCCGCAATGGAAAAAGTGGGTAACTATGGAATAAGGTAGAAGCATGACCATAGATGTGAAACCGTTAGTCTGCCAACCGGTACACCAAGGCATTTTTGGAAAGAACACTAAGCAAATGAATTAGAAAACAAAAGGGATAATAGAAAATGGAAAGTAGAAATAGGAAGGGTAGAAAGGCCCATTGCTACCAAGCCATCATTTTCAAGTCTAATACTATATGCCCCCACCCGATTTGTATATTTAATTTACCAGCATGGTTGGTATATCTTTTAGAAGATTGTACTACATAACCCTCTGCTGTTGCATAGAGCAATTCATCTTCCTATCCAAGCAACCTGTTTTTTCCAAGGCAGCAACGTCGAATATGCAATGGACATAAAGACAAGTTAGTTAGGTCTATTTAACCACCAAAGAGTCCATCGTCCTCTCCAACCATTTTGTTTGTTTAAATGCAGCAATGCAGCGAAAACACAACGGACATGAAGTAGGTTAGTATGCATGAAGGCATGTATTGAAGATAACCTGTAATGAAGACAGACATGTAAAATAAAGAGAAACAGGGCTATTTACCCGCGAAAGAGCCCATCGTCATCTCCATCCACTCTATTTGTTTAAATGTATCAATGCAGCGAAAACACAACGGACATGAAGCGCGTTAGTATGCAGGAAGGCATGTAATGAACATAAGTTACCATGTAGGAAGGCAGGCAACATGTACATATAATAAACTAAGTGAACACATATACATACAATAAATGAAATACAAAACAACGAAATATGAAATAACAGTACAAGCATGCACCTTTCTATATCCTCTTCAACCGATGCAGTCAAGATTCCATCGTTTTCTCTAGCTATTATGTTTGTTTGAATGTGGGAACGCACAAAATACAACGAACATGAATGGAAGCTGGTATGCACCAGAGAACAAGAAATATGTACATATAGTAAAAGAGACTTAAAAAACAGTCTAGAAGATAGGCAGAAACATGAGCCTTTGCGCTTCTCCATCCATAGTTGTAAACGTGTAATTTTTTTTTCCCTGCCCAAAATATATTACAAGCCACAAAATATTACGAAATTGCATGGTCGTAGCTAAACGATTTCTGGTTTTCCGTGGAAAATTATCCAGATATGCTTCTACCGATGGAAATACATGTTCTTTATCCTCTACACAGACTATTGTGCCCACAATACAAGTTTTTGGTTTTTCATGGCAAACTACCCAGACATGCTTCCAGACATCGAAATATAATATTGCAGAATCTTTGTTGTACATATCATAGCTCAAGTATAACACAAATTGTATCATGCGCACACCAGACTGTGTAGAGGAGAAAGAACATGTAATGTCATATAGGCACATCTAACCATACATGGTTTATAAATGTACCTTGCATATGCTTTATTCTAACAAAAAAAACAACGGATATTGCAATTTCACATGTAATCCTCGAACAATTTTGCATGCAGTTGTTTTCTTTCATGTCAGCACTCAAGCACCAGCAAAATCTCATAGCATAACAGATATCGACCTTGGTAGACAGGGAAAATAACACATCTGCATCTTGACTCATGGGTGCAGGGGATGAACATTGTAAAGCACCCCAAAAAACAATAATAATTCAGAAAAAAAAACTCCAACCACCGGCGCTAGACCCCAACCCTGCAAGGCTGAATCAAACAAAAGAAAACAGCAAGCACCAAACTAGTGGGAAAGCACGAACAGGTCAAGCTGCAGCCCCAGGGCCCCAAAGCGTAAACCCGAACCACACAAATAGAACTAGCAACCCACGAACCAATGAACCAGCAAGAACCACCGAGCCAGTGAACAACATATGTATCTCCAACGATTACGAAACTGCAATCGAAGCACAGAAGGAACCGAAAACATATGACGACCATGCCACTAGAAATAAGCAAACATTCTTACTTGCAAACTGCAAACACTGAACAACAAACAAGGAATACAAATGAAACTATGGCATGGAAACTTACTCTGAAACGACGAAATGCAGAAGTACAAGTCGAATCGAGAATGAAACAACAACAAGCAGCAATCGATGAACCAGCGAAGAAGAAGCACTCACCGAACCAGTAAACAATGTATGTAGCTTCAACGATGATGAAATTGCATTGCAAAGGTAGAAGAAGGATGAAACATACAATGGCTATTCAACTAGTGGTGGACAACAACACTGTGCAAATTCACTGTAACATTGTATGGAAATTTTTGAGGGAAAATGTACTCCGAGAAGTGTATTTAGATAAACATTTAAGGCTGTCAAGTTGTCTAAGGACCTCGCGGTATGCAAACATTTAAGTTGTTAGGCATGTTGGAGAACCTTGCATCATGTAAACATTTAAATTGTCAGGCCTATTGAGGCATCTCGAAATAAGTGTCAATACATTTCAATGCAAATACATGCGGCAAGTACGTTATAAACTTCGGAATTCCGAATCACTATAAAGCTTGGATATCAAAACATTTCAATATGATTAGTACAAATAAAAACTTACGGATATATTACTCTAGCAGAAAATGCTAACACAAACATTTGAACTAATGCTAGCATTAATCCACCTTCAAGCAATATATAGGAAAAATATATTATTCAAAAACACTGTATACGAGAAAAAGTTTGGATATGTTGTCATATAAAACATTGGGAATAGTGAAGGTGGCAATAAGACCTCCAATCTCTTATCCAATCAGATCAGTACATATATGATACTTTTTATTATATAAAAATATATGTTTTTAATTCCCTAGCTCCAACAATAGGTATTATGCAAATATTTTTGGTCAAAGGACAAACTAATAAGTAGTCAACGAATTATCGATCGCTATAGTCCCTCTATTCCTACGACAGGGACTAATAAATATCTTGAATATAATAACAAAACAAAATCAATAAAACTTTTAACACAGTATTGATTAAGTGAAAGAATGTTAAAATTAGAACTTTCAAACGTACTTATAATCGTTGTGCCCAACCAATGGAAAACAACTCAAAAGAAAAAAGGGGTTACTTGATTTTTTAGTGGAATAATGTAATGTAAATGTAACAAATATGAACTCGAAGAAAGGAGGGGAGTTGATTCTCTTTGTTGATTAAAGTAATATGAATGTATGAAATATCTAATGAAAGGTATTAAAAAATATTAATTTTTTTTAGTGATAGGATAACTTAAAATTAATCACTCATTATTATATGGATTAAAAATATATTAAAAAAGCTTTGGGAAGTTTAATTGGCAAGTACCATGATATGAAGTTTCATAAGGTTTTGAGTTCAAATCTCATCTATTTATCTTTTATAGTTAAATCCCAAATGCATATTGTATATTTGTAATTAAAAAACTCATTAACATGAAAGTTTTTAATAGATATATACCTTAATTTATAGAATCAAAATTAATAAATATATATTTAAAATAAATTTTAAAATAACACAATTAAAAAATTCCCATAAAATATATTAATTGAAAAAATAATAAATCATACCTTAACGTTGTAACAAGGATTTACATTAATAAGTCATAGCTTAATGTTGCAGCAAGGATTGACATTTTCTCTTGTGTCGTGCCCTCATGTGATCGCACCCTTTTTTCTTATGTTTTCTGTTTTCTTATGTGATGGCACCTTTTTTTTTCTTCCATTTTCTGTTTTGTTGTACCCTTATGTGATGGCATTTTCTTCCGCTACCTTTTCTGTATGTCGGTTCTCCGTTTTTACCTCTTTGCATTATATATAATACCTTTAGATTGTTTTACCAAGTCTTGAATGTTAAGCTTTACGTTTGTCATCTTTTATAATAGCTAATTTTATTTTTAAGTTTAAATATTATTGAAATACAAATTTGCAAAATTTTGTTAAGAATTTTGAAATAAAAAAGATGAAGATTTTGTAATTTACAAAGCTTTGTATAAAAAACCATATATATATATATGAAACTAAGATTAAATGTTATTAAAAAGTATATGAATTTAAAAGTAATCTCCAAGATTATCATAAGGAATATTAATTTTCTTGTAAACACTTTATTTTTTAATATTGGAGTATGACATAAAAAAAATTGATTGACTAAGACTTTGTTTTTTTCTAAGATAAGAAAATAAGTTAACAACCCAAAGGCCTTATTGATTTATTTCAAGGAATATTGACTTTCTTGTAAACACTTCATCTTTTAATATTGGAGTATGACATAAAATGTTTTTTGATTGGCTAAGAGCTTGTCTTCCTCTAAGATAAGAAAATAAGTTAACAACCCAAAGGCCTCATTGATTTATTTTCACTACATGTCAAGTCTAGAGATTGAAGAGTAAATGTTAGTAAAATATAAATTTGCAAAATTTTGTTAAGAATATTGAAATGAAAAAAATGAAGATAATCTCTGACAACAAGGAATATTGACTTTCTTGTAAACATTGTTTAGGCTGAAACCATATTTTAGTCTTCGAGTATGCCATAAAATGTCTTTTGATTGACGAAGAGCTTGTCTTCCTCTAATATAAGAAAATTGGTTAACAACCCAAAACCCAAAGACCTCACTGATTATTTTCAAGTGGTAATTTTGTTTTCACATGATGATGTTATTGCATGTCAAAGTCTTGAGATCTAAGAGTAAATATTAGTGGACCTAATGGTTAAGAACATGCATATTAAAATTAGATTATTATTAGTAGTAGTAAAATATAAATTTGCAAAATTTAGTTAAGAATATTAAAATGAAAAAAATGAAGATTTTGTATATTACAAGGTTTCATATAGAAAACTTTTTATAAATGAGATTAAGGTTAAATGTTATTAAAAAATATGTGATTTGCTTAATGTTTTTTTATTGGCTAAGATCTTGTCTTCCTCTAATATAAGAAAATAGATTAACAACCCAAAATCTAAAGGCCTCCCTAATTATTTCTAAGTGGTCAAGTTTTGTGTTAACATGATGATGTTTTTTTTTTGTAAGTAAGATTGTATAAAGATCCTTCAAAAAACAAAAATTATAGTATCATCGTTTTGTTCTAGACTGTAAACACTGGACTGCCCCAAGGGGAAACCAGTTCAGCCAGCCGAACAAGTCAAGAGACCAAGTTTTAAATTACCAATCATAACAATTATTGTGTCTAAAAACAAAAATATAGCCCTCTGTGGGCGACCAGATTTTCCTTTCTTCTAACATTGACATAAGTTGAAATAGACAAAATACGACTATAGGGCCTGTGTGGCAAAATATAAGTTAGACACCCCACTAACCAAGCAAAGAGACACCTGTGCAAATCAGGTGGTAGGCTTGTAGTGTGGCCACGCATCCTAAGAGGTGGCATCGGGCGTTGGGTCCTCGAGAGGTGTTGCTTCCTCCTTGACTGGTGTCGCTTCTGCCTCCATAGTCCCATGCGGTGTTGGCGCCAGAAACGGTGGCACAACCTCGGTTGCATTTGCTTCTTTAGTTGAAGGGTGGCGAACTTCCTGCAA
>JASDQU010200836.1:0-19174 GCA_032191745.1 Picea mariana | reverse complement strand
TATGTCGACTTTAGGCCATTAGTTGTAATTATACCTCCTAGTCTCCTATATATACCAAGGAGACATTTTCATTTTGAATCATCTTGTACTTGAACATTTAAGTGGGGTAAAAGGAGGTTGCCCCCTCGAAGAGGCTTATTATCTGAAATTATCTCTGTTTCAAGGAGTTGAGTACTTTTCTTGAGGTTTTTCCATGCTATATTGATGTTTGTTTCTTAACAAACCATCATCCAGAACTTGTTATGCCTTGAAGAGGGAACTTTTACAGATGGAAAAGGAAAACGATGCTAATAAAGTTGTTGAAGAAATGATGAATTGTATAAAAGATTTATTTCCTGCCAAAGAACTGGCCCTTTAAAATGAAGAAGTGCTCGAAGGATAGACATATGAAGAATATTTCCAAGAATATCCTGATGAATTTTATCATGTTGAAGGTTTTCGGATGCTACATTTGACGATGACAAAGTGATCATATATTCCCTTTCACTTGATGAAGACATACATGCCTTTGCTCCTCCTGCACATCAAGAAGAGAACATGATGAGGTGTGACCTTTTGAAAACATTGATGATGCTTTATTCCATGACTTTGGAAGTGAAGAAGTATTAAGGGATCCATTGGATGCAATAGATCCTTTTGAGAGGAGGAAAAAAAACACTCTCTATTAAGGTTCAATCCTTTTATGATGAAGAGACGATGGAGGGGCATGCACATAAAAAGATACGATGAAGTGCAACATGTTGAGACATTATTATCATTTCACCCACCTGATGAAGTTGAGGTTGTCTATCCATACACTTCTCCTATTCATGAAGTTGAAGAAGCAACTAGCCTCAGTGAAGAATTTGAAGATCCAGTTTCTATTCCTCCTGCACACGAAGAAACAGAGATGATCATTTATGTTGATGGTATTATGAAAGAACCTTTAGATATGGTTGATGAGCATATAGACACTTTCATATAGACCGGAAGACGCAGGTTGGATCTTGGTCATCTCATTTTTTATAGAGACCTTATTTACGACATTGAGGGTAGCCCTCAAGAAAATGGGTTTTAGTTATCATCTTCAGAGGACTAATTTTCATGTGTATATGATTCATATGTTTTGCGACCCGAGGATGACATGATTATAGATTTATTTGAGGATGATCGATCGCAACATTTTCAAGATGATTTCAATCACCCCTTAGGACTTGGGATGCAGACTTGTTTTATGAGGACTCTCAACCACCTTCATGCTCAATTATGGAGGAATACGAGGACATTTCCACCTCATAGAGATTGTAGGGTCACTCTATAAAGAGGAATTATTTTCATATCAAGGATTTCTACAGGGATTCATAGATGAAGTGGTCATTTTTTTCTTTCTCTAGACTTGAAGTTGTCCCTTACCACATATCTTCTCCAGGAAGACCTACAGTCTTTTTCCAATCTCTCATCTCCTATAAATATTCAATAAGAAATGAATCTTTGTGCGTGAATGAAGATGAATCATCCTCTATATACTATACTCCTCTTAAGAGATGGGTTAATCGATCTTGTGGATATCACTTCAGGAAGGATTCCTTGGATGATGAGATTTGTGGATATTATTTCCAATAGGATTTCCTCCCTCCAACCCATCTCCATGAGCTTCATTTGATGATTAATTATATATTCATTTATGCTCATGTCATTACATGCTTGACTTATATTTTTTGTTTTACATAATAAATCATAGGGGGAGATACTTTGATGGGATGATCAATTGGTTGCACTAGTTTTATGACTCCACCTAACATCATTTATCATCTGATCTTCAAGGCCTCAAGGCCCTCAGGTAATTAGGTAGGTACTTTCCTTGCATCTACATCTTGATTGATCATATTAGTGCATTTCATATTTCATTTTTCTCTACTTGCATATTGATTTCATGCTTAGTTTAGAAATTTTTGAAAAAATGCTAAAATTTTCTTTTCTAGATTAGTTTTTATTTGGATTTTGATGTATATGTATGAAAGGTGATAGAAAAACCCTATATTTTACAATTTTTTGTTTCAGTGTAGGCATAGTTCTACCAGGATATGATGCAGTTCTCATGCACTCTATGACGAACACATATCCCCAATTAGGAGCCCCATTTTGTAGGATAACTAAGGATATCATGTCCTAATGCCCTCAGGTTGAATATGGAGTGTCGAGAGACCACATGACCAACATTTTCCACTTTCACATACAAAATCCTTCTCTATCACCATATTTTGATCCAATGTTAGTGCATCCACCACACCAAATAGCTTTTGGAAGGTAGATGGTTCTTTCTCCATGCAGTACAAGTCAGGTATTGTGGCAGGTATTCACCCTAGTATTTAAGGAATTTATACATGTTGTATTTGAGCTACTTTTGATCATATAATGCATGCTTGTACATTAATCTTTCAAACCTATTTTGCCTTAGTGAGTGTCATAGATTTCCTAGTAAGTGTCCAACCTTTGGTAAAGGCTTGTGGCTGGGAGTCCCTTGAGGGGTTATCGCACCATTCCCGACCATACTTACCACTTTCCACTTATTTCACTCCCACCATATTGTCTTCTTCTAGGCCCTTTGATTTTAGTGACCCAATAAGGACATGTACTTGATTTTATGGGAAGAAGGTAATGAAGGCCTAGAGGGATTATTATTGGCTAAAAAGATAAAATCCTAGATATAGACCTTCCAGATTCTTCATCTAGAGATAGACAAGAAATGCAATGAAATGATTCTCTATAAGAAAAGGGGGACCTACAAAAATAAATGATAATGAATGCTTAAGGGGTTAGTAGGGGTATGGGAGGTCTCATCACAAGTCCAACTATCATGATCATGGGTATTTAGTGGTAGGACATTACCATCATCTGGTCACCAAGCTAGGGTAATGGCTCTTAGTTACACAACTGAGAAAAAGGGGGTCTCATCATGAGTCATCCTTCTCATTTCTGCAAGGTATTTGTGAATGACACTGTCATTGTCTAGACACCATGCCAGGACTGATCTGAAAATGAATCTTTAAAAGACTTGGTTGATTTTTAAGCATGTGTTAAATTACCATTCAAAAACTTAAATGAGGAAAGAGACTTAATGAAAGAATGTTGCATCCATCATAAATAATACATATTAGAAAGTAAACATAAGGAACAAAAAACCATAACAACAAGATTGTTAACGGAGTTCGACAAGGTTTCCTACGTCTTCGGGCCTTTGTCTTAGTGGGGTAGGCTTTCTTATTTATCTCCAATGCTGAAAAATTACATTAGAAGTATCTCAAAAGGATTGAAAATTGGTCTGGATGGTCTCTTCTTGACCACAATAATCCAACACAACTGAAAACACTGAAAAAGGTTGAGCGTAGCTCCCGGAAATGGCCTCCAAAGTTCGCTTCCTCAATGACTTCCCTACATAAAAATGGCTTGATCTTCACAATTTCTTCATCATTATGTTGTCTCTAAACTTGAAAAACACTCAATCATGCCTTGATTATATATAATTTGAGTTGGGTGTTGAAATCCCAACTTCCCCCCTCTTTCTGGGCTCTTTTTAGGCTCAAATCCCATTTTCTAGGAAACAATCCACTAAAATAAGGCCTAGATTTGGTTAAATCCTCCAAATTTGGCCAAATCCGCCAAATTTAGCATAACAGGTGCAACCCCCAAATATCAGGCTCCTGGTTGTATGGCACCCCTTGTGACAAGAGCCCTAAAAAATTGACCTAACCCACATTGGATAAATTCGGGCTTCCACATGGTGCCCTCTGATTGGGCCACATGTCACCCCCCGATTGGCCTGATCCATGTTAGCTTGCCTAGTCAACATCCCATGTCAGCATCCATACTACCACATCACCTACCCAGTCAACTTCCATGTCAACATTCATACTGCTACATCACCTACCCAATCAACATCTATATTGCCACTTCACCTGCCCAGTCAACTTCCACGTCAACATCTATACTACCACATCATCCTTCTGTACATCTGTGTCAACCTTTCATACAGTTCCATGTGTCACTTCCATACAGTGCCACGTGTCATTATTTTACTGGTCCACATCACACCTAAAAATGCCAAAAAAGAGTGACACATGTCACCTCCTAGTGATGCCATGTGTCCCTGGTAACATCATCATGATGTCATGCTGACATCACTACCACGTACTGTTGACATCAAAAGTATGACTTGTTGACTATTGACTTTGATTTTTTTTTCCTATTTGGGAAATCGATCTGAACGCAATAACTTTCGCATATGGTGTCCATTTTTTGAAAAAACATATGTGGCCGGAATTGACGCGACGAGCCCAACACAATGGCACTGGTTTCGTATGATTTCGAGAAATTTTATTTTTAAGCCTTCCTGGATCCATTTTGGATCATGCCTCCCCACTAAGACCTTTTGGTCCTCCAAAAGGGTATTCATCAGTCATCAAGTGTGGGATAGGCCTCCCCACTTGTCCTTTGTCTTTAAACTCTATCCTATGCACCTATCGCATCATAATAAATTGAAAAACAACCATGACAAATGGAAGCATATTGTTAGCCACTTGAACTCGTTCACATCTTATTGAATCCACTACCATCCATGTAGAAAACATAAGCAATGATAACATCATAAATATGACTGAAACTGAACCAATACGCTTGATGTGCTTGCATGACATTAACTCATATTGAAGTAAAGTATGATTGAATTCCCATCCTACAACCATCTCATTTTCATTCGTAAGATCAACTACTTTAATTGACACAATTATAGGTGTGTTTCTTGCATAAGATGCCTTCTTTAATTGTTCCATTGTTTGAATAGATTGATTTGCTTTTATGTGATGAGAATGTACACCATATTCATTGCCTTCTTTAGTTAAGTGATATTGATTATGTTCCCTGTAGAAGATTTATTTGTGATCATATAAATAAGGGCTTCCTAAAACCATTCCACATGTTTCTAGTGGCACCACATCACATGTTACTTCATCCACATACTTAGATGTAATTGAAATTTTTATGATACATTGCTTTGTTATGGGAAATTTGTGATCTTTTCTTATCCAGTTAAGTGAATAGGGTTTGTGATGCATCTTAGTGTTTAATCCCAATTTATTAACCATGTCTTCTAAAATTAAGTTAGATTGAGATCCACTATCTATCAATGTATCGATCTTAGTATGTTTCATTATGACCCTTATATGAAATAATTTACTTCTATAATCATATCCATCACCAATTTTACCTGAAAAACCAACTGATGTGATCTTAGTCTAATCAATTGAATCATATCCCAAGTCTGTTAGTTGTGTTGTTGTTGCAACTGCTTACCTTCCTTTCCTCTCTTTGAACCACTTTGGTCTCTTCTCTGGGTGGAATTTCTAACAATGTTCATCATCATGCCCTTCTTTCTTGCAATGCTTGCAAGAGAGCTTCTCTTCCTTCATGGTCGTTGAACTTGATTTCTTTCCATTCCCCTTTCTTTTATCTTCTTTCCTTGAAGACTATTCCTATGATACACCAACTCTTGTTGTCCCTGCTTCAATATATGTTGTTTGAACATAAACCTCATAAAGATTAGTAGGTCCAAACATAAATACAATGTTACGAATATGTGCAGGTAAACCTCTTATATACTT
The DNA here is from genome assembly GCA_032191745.1 of Picea mariana. Classification (NCBI taxonomy): domain Eukaryota; kingdom Viridiplantae; phylum Streptophyta; class Pinopsida; order Pinales; family Pinaceae; genus Picea; species Picea mariana. Next base: position 13,538 of record JASDQU010200836.1, on the reverse strand, counting down.
CTTAAGAGTTTCTTGTGTATGTAATGGAATATATAACATTAATGCCATCTTATGAAATTCATCTGTGTAATCTTGCACTGTTTTTCCTTTTCTTAGTTTAAGACTTTGCCATTCAATTAAATCATTTTCCTTATAACCCAAAGGACAAAACTACTTTCCAAGTGCATAAACAAAATCTTGCCATAATGGAAATACATTACCAACTTCCCGCATACCATGTTGCAACTTACTTTACACCTATATGAGTGTTGTGCCTGCAAGACGAAGCGATGCCAATTTGATTTGGGTTGCCTCATCTTTGATTTGTTGCACACTGCAATAAAATTCCATATGTCTGATCCAGTTATCAAGCCTATCAGCATTGACTTCCCCATCATACATGGGAAATTCTAATTTTACATCAAGCTTAAGTAATGGCATATCATGCTTATGTTTATGAGAATGTTTTCTTGCAGTAGAAGTTGAATTTGTACTTGAAGAAGAAGAAGATGGAGGTGAAGGAGGTGAAGGAGGAGGTTTGGGAGGGTCCTCTCCTTATTCTCTTTTGTATTTCTTTGAATATTCCCCTTGAAAATGCCTCTTCTGTTCCAAGTAATCATCATATAAGACCTTTACCATCTCAGACATGGCGAAGAAAGTCTTTTGAAATTCTATCTCGTTCTGAGACATTCCTTACTCAGATGTCATCTTCTCACTTTGAGATACCCTCTTTCTTGATCCAATCACATGATCCCCTTCTACAAGATCACCTTCACCACGACTTAGATTTTCCTTGGTAATCATGCAAACTCAAACAACCAATTGTCAACCTACTCTGATACCACTTGATCCGAAAATGAATCTATAAAATACTTGGTTGAGTTTTAACCATGTGTTAAATTACCATTCAAAAACTTAAATGAGGAAGGAGACTTAATGAAAGAATGTTGCTTCCATCATATATAATGCATATCATAAATTTAACATTAGGAGAAAAAAACCATAACATCAAGATTGTTAACAGAGTTCAGAAAGGATGCCTACGTCTCTAGGCATTTGTCTCAGTGGGGGAAGGTTTCTTATTTATATTCAATGATGAAAGATTACATCAGAAGTATCTCAAAAGGATTACAAACTGGTATGGATGTGTTCTTATCGACCTCAAGAATCCAACACAACTGATGGCACTGAAAAAGGTTGAGCATAGATCCCAAAAATGGACTCCAAAGTTTGCTTCCTCAATGGCTTCCCTGCATAAAAATGGCTTGATCTTCACAATTTGTTCATCATTTTGTTGTCTCTAAACTTGAAAAACACTCTATCATGCCTTGATTATATATAATTTGAGTTTGGGGTCGAAATCCCAACTTCCCCCCTCTTTTTGGGCTCAGGTCCCATTTTATAGGAAACAATCCACTAAAATCAGGCCCGGATTTGGTTAAATCTTCCAAATTTAGCCAAATCTGCCAAATTTAACATAACGGGTGCAACCCCCAAATGTTGGGCTCCTGGTCATATGGAACCCCTTGTGACTAGGGCCCCAAAAATTTGACCTAGACCGCATTGGGAAAATTTGGGCTGCCACATGGCACCCTCTAATTGGGCCATGTGTCACCCCCTGATTAGCCCAAGCCACATCAACTTGCCACATCAGGCTTCTTAGTCAATGTCCCACGTCAATATCCATACTACCATGTCACCTACCACATCAACATCAATACTTCCATGTCACCTTTCTAGTTATTCGTCACACCAACATCCACATTTCCATGCCACCTACCCAGTTAGTTGCCACATCAGCATCCATACTGCCGTGCCTGCCTTCTGTACAGTGCCACATGTCACTTTCGTATAGTTCCATGTGTCACTTTTTTACTAGTCCACATCACGCCTGAAAATGCCAAAAATGAGTGACATGTGTCACCTCCTGGTGCTTCCATGTGTCCCTACTGACGTCATAATGATGTCATGATGATGTCACTGCCATCTACTGCTGACGTCAGCAATACATCCTGTTAACTTTCACCTTTTTTGCCTCTTTGGGAAATTGATCAGAATGCGATAACTTTCACATACGGTGTCCATTTTTGGAAAACATTATATGGTCAGAATCGACATGAAGAGCTTAATGTAATATCGTTGGTCTCGTTCAATTATGATAAATTTGATTTTTAGGCCATCCTGGATCCATTTTGGATCAAGGACAGTGGCCTTCAACATGTTTCTTAAAACATGAAAGAAACAAATAACGAAAAGACGATTGGCTTGGAAAAATTGCATCAAAAATGAAGTTGCCACACACGCTCTACAAAGGAACCCATAAATGAGATAATATGATCCATTGTATGTCATGAAAATCATTGACCTATGAAGTCTAAACCCATTCAACCTCATCATCCACTACATGACCTTGAAAGGCCATCCTTGGGAGAATCCCCCACTTGAGGGATTTGGTCTACTCAATAGGAATTCTATGACACCCCTCCCATACTTAAACTTGGTCAATTATATAGGGGTTTTGAGCATTTTTTTAATTTGATGAGGTAGTTTTGATGCACATGTTTAGGTGCCCTGTGTATTATATGTGTTTTTCACTTATTGTGATAAATTTCACCTGAGATATTTAGAGGGCGTACCCTTTTGTTTGTAGGACCTTGCTTGGTGACTAGTTTTGGGAGAACAAGCCTAGCTTGGGCTTCCATGGGGCAAGGAGCCCACAGGTTGGATGATGTAGGCCCCCACACCAGATTAGAGAGAGATAACTTTGGAGGCTTACATGGTATCATGGAGGATCTTATCCAGCCCTTAGCACCGAAACGAATTACCTAGGAAAGGAAAAACATCATCTTTTGAGGGTTGATGTCATGCTTGAAGGGTATGATGGTGGTGGAGTTTTTGCAAATTGACACTTGGAATATTTTCACCGAAGGAGACATGGATTGATCATAGCACTTGATGAAGAGGCTCAAGGAGCCCCAAAGACCTCCATTTTCCTCTCCAACGACTTGCTCAAGTGGTCAAAACGTCCCCTAAAGGGGTGACATCATGTTTCTTTTAGGGTTTCTATTGTGTTAAAGTGAAAATTAAATATCATTTTTTGATGCAAGGGGTAATATAAGGTGTAATGTCCCCAAGGTTGAGCCCTGTTGTAAATCATGTCTATGAATTGTAAATCTTGTGTATGAACTGTAATTCAAGTTTATTAGGCTGGTGAGCCGAGTTTTGATAAGTTGAGAGGGTTATGTATGTATTAGGTTGGAGAGGCTAAGTATCAAAAGCTAGGAGCCTGATTTTTTTGTATATGTAATCATATAGAATTTTAATAAAATATAAACGTCGATGCGTGCGATCGACCACGAAGAAAGAGTGATGGGGGACTAATATTCCACAACATGGGTGAGGGAGAAAGGGGGGGAGAAGTGGTTGGAAGAGGGGCTAAGATGAGGGGGATTAAACCCTTGAGAATAATATTAAATTATTATTCTAAAGATGTGTGAAACATGTCTTTATTTATCCTAAATCCCTAGAAGGGGAAACGTGTGACCAAATCACATGTCAACTGAGCACATGCAACTTCATGGGTGACATGTGTTAGCCCAGGCACATGTAGTTAAGAATTGCAGAAGTCAACCGTGGAGGGGGTTCACTCTTCATTATGTCTTTCCTCTATCGATAAGAGCGGTGTGACCTCTGCGTCGGATAGCAGGGTGACCATCTGTTTAAAAACCATGGTAAACCCCGTGGGTTGAGCTGTGACTATTGTGTGTCTTGTGATCCATTTATCCACCTTGCCAATCCAAATTGGAGCTAAATGGTTGGGTTGCTATCTTTTGGGAAACCATGAGGTTTCTGTGTATTCTCTATGCCATAGGTGTGTGACCTATGTGCAACACCCTCTCTAGGTGAGAGAGGTAGTTGTAGTGGAATAAACAGGGGGATAGGCTTGTGAGCAACTTTCTTCAGGTGAGAGAGTGTGCGAAGGAAGGAGAGAGTTCCTCGAAGGGGCCCTATAGCTGCCTCAGAGCTTGGAGATTTCCGGTTTGGTCTATTGTTGAAGCCCAAGACAAAGGAGGTTAGCATCCGAAAGACTATATAGGTGACAGTGAAGGTGTATATTCCTTGGGTGGTACAGGCATGTGGGGAAGGAGATTTTGTGAGGAGTATGCATAAGTGGCTCTTGGGAGAGAATCCTCCCTCTTTTACTATTTGTCTTCCTGTAAACCCTGGCCAACCTATAATTTTTTTCCCTGTGGAGCTTAGTCCCAACTTGGGGGTGACCTATTGCTGAGAGTGATGAGAAGTACAGTCTAAGGCTCGGAGGTTCGTGGAAGGTCTGCACACAGTTGGTGGCGTGTGACAGTTTCAAAGATAATTGTCACTATGTTTTGTAATTCTATAATTAATCAAATTGCATACCTGTGATTCTTGAAATGTTTATCACGTATTCTGTGGTGTATATGAATTATTATTATTTCCCTTAATTATGCAATACTAGCAGTAATTTTGTGTTTAACTGTAATTAAGCATTTTAAATTCATTAGAATGAATAATATGTTACAGGAGTGTTTTCCACGTAGTAGCATTGGCCCGACCATGGGGTTGATGGCCGGGGACATTACAATCTGGTATCAGAGCCCAAGGTTTCAATGTTGAGACTATATGGGCCAGATAAGTGGTCTTTGGACCCAAGGTATTGAGTGGAAATTGTGTTGGAGTAACCAGTTTCGAACCTTAGATAGTTCCTGAGCGCCAAGGATTTACCTGGTCGTGTCACGAAGCTTAGGATAAGTAGCGGTAGAATAAAACTGTAGTCGTAGATCAGCTGTGTGGAAAAGATCTGGACCATCTAATCCATGTCTAGACACTGAGAAAGAGCTCAATGCATGAAGTGTTGAAGTCGTTGCATCTTGTTGGGAGGAAGGGAAATCCCACCTGACCGTCAGATCAGGAGAAGGTACAAGAGAGTTATCCTAGGAACCTTTCAGGATTTTGGCTATTGGGAAAAGCGTGATGTGTTGATGCATGAAATCCCGATGCCCAAAACTCTGAAGTCAAGGAAAGGATCTACGTCATAAATCTAAAAAGGGAATCTAACCATTGGATTTACCGTTAAATCGTGATTTCAGATTTCGGCTATCAGGAGAAGTGGGATGTGAAGACACACAAACTACCGAAGCCAAAATTGTGGAATCCCATGGAGTCAAAGTAGTGAGTCGGGCTGACGTCACTGAGATGGATGTGGACACATGGGTGTGTACCACGTGCCAGTGGGTCAAAAATAAAAGTGAGCATGGTGGGACTCGATGACATCGCTGAAGGTGACGTGGACCCTCCTGAGAGAGCCACGTGCCACCGTGGTTGTGGGAGACAAATGTGCTATGTGGGCCCAGAGGGTAAAGTAAATCAGGATTTTTAAAGTCAGGGGTTGGACAGGGAAGCGAGTATGAGAGCCACAATGACCAAAACCCGAAGTCCCGAGGTCCCAAAAACTCTAAGACAGAGAGGCCACAATGGATTTCAGCCGTTGGTTGTGTGGAGACGTGGATTGTTGATCCACCCATTTTCATGAGTTCGGTAATCGGAACTCAAGGGATAGTAGTGTTGAGTTTTGAAACCTCCCGAAACATAAAAATGGGAAGCACCCTAGTGGACTAGAGTTTGGTCATAGCCCGTGATCGCATGGGTTGGGGACTGAGGAAGAGAGAGCTATTGCTCGAAAGTTACAAAGCTGAGCAGAGCTCCGAAAACTCATGAAAATTGAATGTTTCTGATTCGGCTTATGAATTATGTGTGTGGAATTTGTTAAGGAATGATAGCCTGATAAATTTTGGTTGTCTGCACATTGTAATTGCAGAAGAGTGGTGAGTGCCAGAACCATTTATAATTTCCTTGGAGTGTAAAGAAATGGAAGAATCGTGGATTGCTTGTAGTTTAGAGAATGAAAGAGAAGGAAAGGATGTCAACTTTGGAGTCGAAGGATCGAACTCCAATGGGAATAGAAAATAAATGGATAAGGAAGGGCATATGATGAAGATAATTGAAGGATTGCAAAAAGAAGCTGAAACTCGATGGGAAGATAACAGAAAGCTCAAGAAAACTCAGGATAAACAAGGTGACTTCAACTTAAATATGTTTAAGAGACTAGAAAGAATAGAAAAGAGGTTGGACAAGAAGAGTGAATCAAGCAAGACAGAGAGTCGTAGGACCCTTGAGAGGAAAAGAATATCAAGGAGTGTTAGAAGTCATCATTGTCACTCCCCAAAGCATGCCAATAGGGAGGCACATAGTAGTTCAATTCCATCTCCTACCAAATAGCACAAGATATCTGGAGTGGATGAACTAAAAGGAGAAATGAAAAAGATTAAGACTCCATGTTTGATGTAGAACACTAAAAGGAAGAAGATGTTGAGACATGGTTGCTTGGCATGAGGAAATATTTCCAACTACAAAGTTATTCCTCTCATGCCGAAAGAAGAATTGTGATGTATCAGTTGAAAGGAAAATTATCCATGTGGTGGGATCAGCTTGTGCAGGTGCAACACATTAGAGAGAAAGATATCACTTGGAAGGAATTCAGAAGGTATTTCGAGAGGAAATACCTGAATAAAAGATACTATGATAGAAAGATGAAAGAGTTATTTGAACTCAAACTGGGCAACATGACCATTGATGAATATGAACGAAATTTTTTGGAATTACTGAAGTATGTTTGGTTCATCAAGGAGGATACTGTCAAGATTCAAAGATATCTAAGTGGATTACCACCTTCTATTGGTGACAAGATCCAGTATGATGATCCTAATACTATGGAAGAAACAATAAGAAGAGCGAAATGTTTATATGAACAACAGAGAGAAAATCCTACCTTCCAAAAGGCTTGGGAAGACAAGAAGAAGTTCAAGAAAGAACATAGGTAGAAGGGAAACAAGCCTAAATTTTTCAGAAATAGTCCTCTGGGAAAACCATCTTTTAGATAGCCCAGAAAAGTGGAAGTGGGTGGACAATTTTCAAGGCATACACCTGTAGTGTGTTGGGGTTGTAAAGGAAACCATAGGTACAAAGATTGCCCCCACAAAAATGGTAAATCAAGAGCAGTCCACAATGTTCAGCAAGATGAAATAGTGGAGGACATGGGAAGTAGGATTCCAAGGATATACGCAGCCCTCGACCACAAGAAAGATGAGTATCAATCGCACATGATTGAAGTGGAAGGTATGATCAACAACCATGCCTTTACTGTTTTAATTGATTTAGGGGCTATCCATAATTATATATATCCTAGAGTGATGGAAAGTCTTCATTTGTCGAGAAGCAAACATGAAAAGTCTTGGTTAGTGAAGCTAGCCATAGGAACTAAGAGAAGAGTTACATAATTGCTTAAGTCCTGTCCAGTGGACATGAATGGATTGAACATGAAGGTTGAAATGAATATTCTGCCTTTAGGTTCTTATGATTGTTTATTTGGGATGGATTGGTTGGACCAACACCATGTCATCTTGGACTACCGCAATAAGGCATTCACTTTCTTAGATGAATAAGAGAATCAGAGAGCCGTCCAAGGGATTCCCAAAGCTATAACTATCAAGGAAGTCTCATTGATGCAGTTGAAGAAGTGCTACAGAAAAGGTTGTCAATTATTTGCATCCCATGTAGGGGAAATACCTAAGGACAAGGTGTCAAGTATCGAAGAGTATGAAGTACTAAAAGAATTCAAAGATGTATTCCAGGAAGTACTTGGACTACCTCCAAAGGGGGATATCGATTTCTCTATGAACTTGATGCCTGGAGAAACTCTAGTATCAAAGGTTTTGTACCAGATGAGTACGCCAGAGCTGAAAGAGTTGCAATTACATCTTGAAGAGCTTCTAAAGAAGGGGTATATACACCTAAGTGTGTCATCTTGGGTTCCACCAGTATTGTTTGTAAAGAAGAAGGATGGAACACAGAGGTTGTGCATCGATTTCAGGTAGTTGAACAAGGTAACGTTAAAGAACAAGTATCCTCTGCCAAGGATTGATGACCTCTTCGATCAGTTGAAGGATGCAAAGATATTTTCGAAGATAGCTCTAAGATCGGGATATCACCAGGTAAGGATAAAAGATGAATACATCAGCAAGACCGTGTTTAGAACAAGGTTTGGTCATTACGAGTTCATAGTGGTGCCATTTGGACTGTTAAATGCACCCGTTGTTTTTATGTGCTTGATGAATGGAGTATTTAGGGACTATCTAGAAAAGTTTGTCATAGTCTTCCTAGATGACATCTTGGTGTATTCCAAGTCGGAAGAAGAACATGAGCAACATCTGAGGATGGTGTTACAGGTGCTAAGAGGGAACCAACTATATGCCAAGATGAGAAAGCATTTGTTTTATCATGAGCGGATCCATTACTTGGGGCATATTATCTCGAAGGATGGGATAGCTATAGACCCTGAGAAGATTGAGGCCATTAGAGAATGGCCAGCACCAAAGAATGTGGTAGAAGTTAGATCCTTCATGGGATTGGTTGGTTATTATAGAAGGTTTATCGAAGGGTTATCAAGGATATCCCACCCTATCACTTCCTTACAAAGGAAGGAGAAGAAGTATCAGTGGAAAGAGGATTGTGAGAAAAGTTTTCAGCGATTGAAGAAACTACTAACCAGTGCCCCAATCTTGAGAATTGCAGATCCAAACGAAGAATTTGTGGTGTGCACATACGCATGCAAAGAAGGAGTGGGAGGAGTCTTCAGTTAGAATGGATTCATAATCAGTTATGAATCCAGGAAGTTAAAGTAACACGAGAAGAATTATGCCACTCATGATTTGGAGTTGGCAACAATCATTCACGCTCTGAGGAAATGGAGACATTACCTCATGGGGAGGAAATTTGAACTGAGAACATGCCACATTGGTTTGAGATACTTGTTTGAACAGCCCACCCTAAATGCTAGGCAGAGTAGGTGGCTAGAGTTTCTATGTGAATATGACTTTGATATCAAGCATATCAAAGGGAAGGAGAATAAAGTGGTGGATGCACTCAGCGGGAGGGTGCATGAACTACATGCTACAACCATTAGAATGTATGAGACTAATATTAAAAGTAGAATTCTAGAGGCTACAAATGTAGATTTGAAATATAGAGAATTGGTAGCAAAGCTACAGCAGGGTAAGATGCCACAGAAGGTGGATATTTATAAACTGGGAATAGATTGAATATTGCTACACAACATAATTTTTTTAACCAACGTCTAGGACTTGAAACAAATAATTCTGCAGGAGATGCATAATGTACCTTATGCAGGGCACTCTGGATATCATAAAATCGTGGTGGAAGCCAAGATCCATTACTTTTGGCTAGGTATGAAGAGAGAGATCACTGAATACATCACTAGATGCATGGAGTGTCAGAAAGTTAAAGCTAAGCATAGGCACCCAACAGGGTTGTTGCAACCTTTGCCCATTCCTGAATGGAAGTGGGATGTGGTGACAATGGATTTTATTACGGGATTGCCTAGAACAGGCAAGTTGCATGGCTCGATCATGGTGGTGGTGGACAAGCTTACAAAATCTGCCCATTTAATTCCACTAAAAACTACTCACAAGGCAGCATATGTTTATGATATTTTCATGAAGGAAGTGGAATGATAGCACAGAATTCCCAAAACGATTGTGTCTGACAAAGACCCAAAATTCACCTTGAATTTCTGGAAAGGATTTTTCAAAGGATTCAGAATGAAATTGAACTTTAGTACAACTTATCATCTCGAGTCTAATGGACAGACATAGAGGGTGAACAGAGTGATAGAAGACATACTAAGAATGTATGTGATGGACAAACCATCGAAATGGGAAGACTACCTACACTTTCTAGAATTCGCTTACAACAATGGGTATCAAGCATCGTTGAAGATGAGCCCATTTGAAGCGCTTTATGGTAGAAAGTGAAATACTCTAGTAAGTTGGGATAATCCAGTTAACAGAGAAGTAGTTGGGCCAGAATTGCTTAAGGAAATGGAAGAACATATGATAAAAGTCAAGAAGAATTTGAAAGCTTCCCAAGACATGCATAAAAGTTATGTTGATAAGAACAGAACCCACGAAGAGTTCAAAGTGGGCAATCATGTTTTCCTGAAAGTGAAAGCTAATAGGAGTTCCCTGAAACTAGGAAACTGTGCCAAGTTGGCAGCCAGATTTTGTGGGCCATTTGAAATCCTAGAAAGGATTGGTCCAGTTGCATATATGCTTGCATTAACAACATCCATGACTGTACATAATGTATTTCATGTTTCACTTCTTAAGAAAAATATACTTGATGCTAATCATGTAATCGATTGGAATGTGATTCAGGTGGAACAAGAATGTGTCTTGCAAGTGCATGTTGTGTGCATATTGGACCAGAAAAACAAACAACTCTGGAATCAAGCCATAGGACTTGTAAAGGTCTAGTGGACTTGGTACGGTCCTGAGGATGCAACATGGGAACATGAAGATGCTATGCGGGCAAAATACCTACATCTTTTTTAAAATTTTGAAAAGCTTGCAGATGCAGTGTAATGTTGCACTAAGGACAGTGCAAAAATAAGGGGAGGGGATTGTAATGTCCCCAAGGCCGAGCCCTATTGTAACTCATGTATATGAATTGTAAATCTTGTGTATGAACTATAATTCAATTTTATTAGGCTGGTGAGCCGAGTTTTGATAAGATGAGAGGGTTATGTATGTATTAGGCCGGAAAGCCTAAGTATCAAAAGCCAGGAGCCTAATTTTTTTTGTATATGTAAACATGCAGAATGTTAATAAAATATAAACATCGTTTTGTGTGATCAACCACAAAGAAAGAGTGATGGGGGAATAAGCTTCCACAACATGGGTGAGGGAGAAAGGGGGGGAGAAGGGGTTGGAAGAGGGGCTAAGTTGAGGGGGATTAAACCCTTGAGAATACTATTAAATTATTATTCTAAAGATGTGTGAGACATGTATTTCTTTATCCTAAATCCCTGGAAGGGGAAACATGTGTCCAAAGTGCACGCCAACTGATGGAGCGCATGAAACTTCATGGGGGACATGTGTTGGCCTAGGCACATGCAGTTAAGAACAGCAGAAGTTATCCATGGAGGGGTTCTCTCCTTGTTCTATCTTTCCTCCATCAAGAAGAGTGGTGTGACCTCTGCATCGAATAGCAGGTTGATCATCTGTCTAAAAACGGTGGTAAACCCCGTGGGCTGAGTCATGACTACTGTGTGTCCTTTGATCCATTTATCCACCTTGCCAATCCGAATTGGAGCTAAATGGTTGGGTTGTTGTCTTCTAGGAAACTTTGAGGTTTCTGTGTATTCTCTATGCTGTGGGTGTGTGACCTATGTGCAACACCCTCTCCAAGTGAGCTAGGTAGTTGTAGTGGAATAAACAGGGGGACAGGCCTGTGAACGAATCTCTCCAGGTGAGAGAGTGTGCAGAGGAAGGAGAGAGTTCCTGGAAGGGGCCCTGTAGCTGTCTCAGTGCTTGGAGATTTTTGGTCCGGTATGTTGCTGAAGCCCAAGGCACGGGAGGTTAGCAGCCAAAAGATTGTCTAGGCAACAATGAAGGTGTATACTCCTAGGGTGGGACAAGCATGTGGGGAAGGAGATTCTGTGAGCAGTAGGCATAAGTGGTTCCTGGGAGAGAATCCTCCTGCTTTTACTATGTGTCTTCCTGTAAACCCTGCCCAACCTAGGATTCATTGCCCAATGGAGCTTAGTCCTAGCTTGGGGGTGACCTACTGCTGAGAGTGATGAGCAACGCAGTCTAAGGTTGGGAGGTTCGTGGAAGGTCTGCATGCAGTTGGTGGCATGTGATAGTTTCAAAGATAAGTGTCACTATGTTTTGTAATTTTGTAATTAATCAAATTTCATACTTGTGATTCTTGAAATTTTTATCACGTATTTCGTGGTGTATATGAATTATTGTTATTTCCCTTGATTATGAAATGATAGCAGTAATTCTATGTTTAACTGTAATTAAGCATTTTAAATTCATTAGAATGCATAATATGTTACATGAGTGGTTTCCACGTAGTAGTGTTGGCGTGTCCGTGGGGTTGATGGTCAGGGATGTTACATAAGGGTTGTTGACCCCTTATCTTATGTTTTACCCTTACTAAGTTCCAAAACTATGTTTTAAGGTTTTTGTATAAATAGAGATCATGTGAATCTCATTTCATAACATAGATCTCCATTGTGGAGAAGGATATTTGGATGAAATTTGCACCCTGTGTGTTCATTTCTCATTGTCTCTTGGTTACTATTCTCTTGTAATGGTTTTACTTTGGCTATTGGATGGATGGATGATGCACTATCTCTAATGGAGGACTATTTCTTTCTTTATTGTGGATTTTCTTGGTTAAAAAATGTTTTATCTTGTTAATGCTTGGAATAGGCGAGGAATCTTTGTTTCTATTGTTTCTTTTCTTGGTTTCAAGGTTAATTTTATTAATATTTTGGGGAGTATAAGTGCATACAACCCCACCAATTCCATTGTAATTTTCTTGAAATAATTTGGTGCATAAGGAAATACTAGGAGGAGTAAAAGGGATTACACCCCTAAGGAATTAGCTCACCTATATATTCAATTTTGAGACTCCACAACCCAATATTTAAAGGCACTAATATTCTTTTCTTTGGAGAAATAAAATCATTGCATTGGTATACGCGAAGACACAAGATTTTGAGATTGTCTAAATTGAAATCTATTCTATGTTCTCTAAGCTTTCTAGGGCCACATGAGAGTTTTGATTGGTAAAGGATATGTTATTTCTGTTATAAAACTTTTTCTACATCCATTAGGGATGCAACAAACTCATTTAACTTCTTTCTTTTACTCACTATTCATCCATCAAAAATTGCTAAGAATCTGCCATATTAATCTATTGATCTATATGCATGTTTTGGGTGGTTTACTTGTGATTTTTGGTGGTTGAATCTTGATGTTGTAGCAATTGTTTTCTACATCAATAAGGATGCTACAATAATTCTCTGAAAACACTATCTCGAAGCCCTTTTTTACCATCAAAGTTTGTGCTTGAATATTGGAAAGTTATCTATTGGTTTAGTGCATCATTGTCCAATAATTATTTGACAATTTTGATGGTCAATTCTGTAGTAACTAGTTGTTGTTCTTGTTGATACACATTTTGCTAGAAAAAACAGGACCGTGGAGCAATAAAATAAAACAAATGCAGAAACAAAACAAAGAAGATACACAATACAATAGAGACATGGATTTACGTGGTTCACCTAGTGTGGGCTATGTCCACCAAAGAAATTGCAAGGTCCTTACTTTATTATTATCCATCATATGAAGTGATACAACCTACAACAAACCTGTTGTAACTTCCTCTTCTTTCTCTCACAGTCTCTCGTCTCAGAATACAATATTCACTATATTGCATAGCCACAATAAATTTCCCTCATAACAGAGGGTTGCCTTCTAGGGAAAAAAAACCTAACATAATTTCTACCATTAGATCCGTGACCTTATAATGAACGGTCCAGATTTATAATGAAATTACAATATACATTTACAAGGCAATTTTTCCTTTGG
>JASDQU010200835.1:0-12371 GCA_032191745.1 Picea mariana | reverse complement strand
ACATCCTCACCAATCCATCCCCACGTAAGGGCATGACACCATCATGAACACGTGATCTGCCTCACTAGTTAATAGTTGAAGTGCCTCCATAGAAATCCTAGCTATGAAATCAGGCATGCCCCTCTTGGGCATCACCTCGCCCCACATGTGCATCTGCACCTTAGTCATCGGCCTAGGAGGCCGATGGAAAAAAGTAGGTCTCGTCTCTAGAAATCTCTCAAAAAACAAACAAAACAACTTTGAAGCAAATGGGAAGTTTTCCCTCCCATCTATCATAGCATGACATATATCCAGTGCTATACAAAATTGCCACAAGAAAATGGAAGACACCTAATAACTCATGGCCTCTATATCAAAGAATCAACATAATACAAAAGAGAATAACTAATGTGCCAACCATCACCAGTAAAGTGTGCAATGGTCGACAGTAACAGTGATAGGTACCTAAAGTCCTCTTCACTGAACAAGGTGATTTGTAACTATCCAACAACCACCTGAAAATCACTAGGAGAATGTATATCGCACACAATATACCTTTGAGAGTAGGCAAGATGAATCTCAACCACAACACCCAATGGGACATCAGGAAACTAGGGAAAATCCTCCCCTCTCCTAGATATCCCAGTGATAAAATAAATATCCTCCTTATTGGGATGGTACCACTGATGAGGATCAACTTTGAAAGCCAGCTAATGGGCCTCCCATTGACGGTTCAATTGTGCAAGAAAGGATAAATTCCCCTTAAGGTATGTATCCTCCTCGTAGTACTTGAGGAGGCCTACATTCCTCAAGAGGAGCCACGTAGCACTAATAGGCCGAGGGTACAAATCCCTCTCCCTCTCTTTGGCCTCCCACTCCTGAACCGTATTGTACTAGTCAACTCTAGGTCCTCAGTGGGATGGTACCATTGATGAGGAATGACTCTGAATTCCTATTTATGGGCATCTCATTGAAAGATCAGGTTCGCAAGAAAGGTGGAATTCCCCTTCAGGTATGTAGCATCCTTGTAGTACTTGAGGAGGTCTACATTCCTCAAGAAAAGTCGCATAGCTGCAGTAACATACCGAGGGTAAAAATCCCTCTCCCTCTCTCTGTCCACCCACTATCGAACCATATTGTACTGGTCAGCTCTTTGTTTTTTCTCCTCCATGCATTGACGTATCTACATAATTAACATATAAATTACATTAACATCAATAAATGAACAAAATATATTTTCAACGATGCGTCGTTTATAAGTATGCATCGGTGCATTTTGTATTACAATGCACCAACAAAAATGAACTATATAATTTTGGTTCACCTAGTAAAATTTATAGGGTGCACTGCTTGTGGTGTGAGCTAAATAGCTCGAACGCATCGTGAAGAAAAAAAATATTGAAAAACAATGAAAATTTTACTCAATTTCACAATTTAATCTAGTAAAAATTCAATGTACAAAGAAATAAATAAGTTACATGGAAATTTTCTCGTCGAGGAGGAATGGTTGGGATGTAGTGAAAAAATCCAAATTTGCCCACCGTATGGAAAAATTGGAATCCCACAAACCGAGGACCGAATGAAAACAAGGCAACAACGAAAGCATCGAAGGCAGTGTGCTTCAATTGGGAAAAGGTGGCATCATTGTTGAGAGCTTCTCTACACTGGAAATGGTAAAAATGGTTTTTCAACACCAATTTTTTTTATTTACCCTTGTTTCCGTGCACTCGCATTAAGCGCACCACTGCAAACAACGCATCGTTATTTAAAAAAAAAAAACCTACGATGGTGCACCGGTGTGCCCAAGGGACAACGATGCATCGTTATGCATTTTTAAAAGGAAAAATGCAATCACGGTGCACCCATTGTTTGCGCACCGGTGCACCCATTTAGTGTGCACCGTTGCTTGCGATCTTATTTTACATGATGCGAACTGTTGTCTTATATTTTTTTTAAATAACTCTACAATGGTGCACCATTGTCTATTAGCATTGGTGCGTTGAGTTCCAGTGGCGCATAGGTGCGGTATACACTTATAAACACACCGTTAAAAAAACTTCCGCTAAAACATCCACCTGTGCACCTACGCTAGTGACGTTCGCTACAAACAGATTTTTGGGCTATTTTTATAGGGGCTTCCGCAAAAACCTCTGCTATAGGGTCGTTTCCTTGTAGTGAAACAACAAGATGATAACTAGATCGATACCAGAATAACACCAGAAGGAGAACCTTTATTAAGATAGAAATGCTCACTTGCCTCCTCAAGGGGGAAACCTTCAGCAGAGAAGAGCTCTATTACAATAATCTCCAAGACAAAAATATTCAATACCCCCTACTCTTATTTATACTAATTCTACCTTCTACAGAAACTTCTAGAGGAAGATATTTCTAGAAGCAGAAGCTTATATTAGGTCTTCTTACATTGACTTATTCTCCTTTATTTATTAGGATTTATTAACTAATGTCGGTCTTTATTACATAGAAAACATATCCTACTAACTAATGACCCATGAAGAGGGGTTAGGATCGAATCCCAGCAAAGATATGTTTCCATTGATATAAGATAATTTCTTTGGTGTAGCCTATGAAGTGACAAAAGTCTTCCTAAAAATAAAGGTATATGCGGTTGTACTATTTTACATACCTTTGATACTTCAATCAATGATATCTCATAAACCAGGAAACAAAATGAAATTTCGTAAAAAAAAACCATTTGATCCAATAGAGAATCCTTTTAAATGAGTTATAATATGACTTATAAATTTCTGTATAGAGTTCATGGAACCTGTCGAAAAAAACATTAGTGTCTCTCTTATTTGGACCCACATATCTACAATCCATTGTCCATAATGAAAATGTGGTCGCCAACACAAATGAATCACATAGAACAAAGACTTGGCAATGGTGTTGAAACTCCTCCCAATGGCATGAAGAAGGTTCACCATAACTCTCATTAATGGTCACTTGGTCATCTCTTTCTCAATGAAAATAGAAACAACACTAGAAGAAAATATGAAGGAAATTGTGGAAGGAAGCAATGGGGGAGAAGGGAAGCATCACAGGAGAGATCATGGAGTTAACAAGAAAACCTATGCTTTGATACCACTGACAGGTTGGGGATTGAATAACTCCATGCATTAATTTTTATTAATGTGATTCATACATAAATACATTGAGGTGACTCTTGGTTTCATCTTCTAAGACAGCTGATGACTCTTGACATTCACCTATGATTTTTCATATTTCCCTAAATTAATATTTACAACTATTTTACAATTTTACCATAATCTGAAGGATTAGGTATCTAACAAGTAGCTTATCTAAAACTCTCCTCTATCTGAAATCAAGAGTGGAAAAACACAAATTGATTTGGATTGTTGAACAAAACTAAAGGTAATTCATGTCAGAATCAAGGACATGGAGGGTGAACTAGTTTGGTTCAAGAATCTAGCCGTCGATTATTACACTCAAAGGTTAGGATACAAAGTTATTTTTTAGAGTGATAGGCCTAAAGAAATCCAATGGTGGTGGAAACCACTATGGAAGATCGGGTCTCCATTAAAGGTAATAATTTTAATGTGGTTTGCCTTAAAGATTAAGGCCCTCACATGAGAAGTTATGCATAATATAAATAGATTGGTCCTAGAAGGCATGCTTTATCCAAGGAGAGGGAGGGAACAATATGTCACCTAATGATCTTATGTGCATATTCTATACAGGTTTGGGAGGAAAAACATAGTCTAACAAGGATAAGGGGAGGTTGGTAAGGTAAGTTAGTTGTAGATTTCTTCAATCAATGGTAGAAGAAGCTAGAGCATAAGGAATTTAAACCCCTCCCTTTCATAGTAGCATGAGATATTTAGCTTGCTAGGAATGTAAAAATCTTGGAGGATAGATACATCCCTACTTTTCAATGTGCCTCCCAATGTAGGTCAATTAATGCTAGTTATAAGTGCATTCCAAAGATATCTCGTCATAATAAGCTTATTCATGAGACATTTAATAATCTTGGGGTTATTTTTTTGGTGTCAGTCGGGCTCGATAATCCTCCCAACTATTGTAGAAAGAGATCCGATATTTCATTTTTTTAAAAGGAAAATCTTTGTGGAAAGAAAAAGGATGCTTCCTCATATTTGTTGATGGTGTCTTTAGGAAATTCATAGACTTAGATTAGTATGTGATGTTTAGTGGAATCAAATTAAACACATATTAGCAAAGAATTAACCAAATATCCAATAATACTAATAATAATTGGTTGTACTAACTCCCTAAACTAATAATATTTCAATTAAAAAACAAACTTCCATCAACAATTTATAAAATATTAATAAACATATAATATTATTAAAAAAAAAATTAACTTTTGTTCTAAAATTTTAAACGATGTTTTAAAACCCCATACATAATATGTAAATTTAAGTATGTTCATATATAGGTGGGGGTGGTCATTGACTCATCGTATTGAAGACACAATTCAAATTTTAGTATGCTCATACATAGGTGGGGGTGATCATTGTATTGAAGATGCAATGTTAAGAATGCTCTTGCATAAGTGGGAGTGGTGATTATGTTGAAAATGAAATGTGATTGTTAGTTATAATCATTTTTGAGTATATAATTTTTTTAATTTTTTTGTAAATGAAAAATAATGTATGTATGTGGTGAATTTGAATGGTGAAGGGTTTTTACTATAGGGAAATTTGAAGGGTGAAGGGTTTCTATTATGTAGTAAATTTGAACGAATGTTTATACCTATACTGAATTTGAAAGGAGATTTATACTTTGTGATGAACTTGAAGGATTTATTTGAATCATAAAGGGTTGTTTTACCTGTGGTGAATTTGAATGGTGAAGGGTTTCTACTCTGCAACGATTGCAGAGGAGGTTTAAAATTTGAATAGTGGTTTCCTATTGTGGGTAATTTTTTATTTTCTTTTCTATATGGTCATTTCACCACACTGTCTAAAACCTCAACCTATTAAGGGGAGGCCTTCCAAAGTCACCCTAGAGAGTCTTTATGAACATATAGAATCATTAGAGAAAAGGAGAGTAGAGAGAGGAAAAGGAGAGTAGAGATAGAAGAAAAACTCCAAACAAGTTTGAGGAAATGTTTGATTCCAAATTTAGATTGCTAGAAGACAATATTCAACACATATAGAGGATATAATATTAGGGTTCAATACTCAATTGCATAAAATGGAGGATAGAATAAAAAAGAAATGGAAAAATAAAATAAAAAATCAACCCAACAAGGAGAGGTAGAAGCAAATCTCAAAATGAGAGATAGGATTAAAGAGTTAGAAGAAAAACTAACAATTTGGCCCTAATTATTTTGGAAAATAAATTGGATATAAAACCCATGAAAGATTAAATGAATAAGCTAATATAGTTGGATCATGAGCACAACAAGAGAGCCATAAACCTCATAATTTTTGGTATAAAAGAACAACAAGATGAATACACAGGCTAGCAATAGTAAAAGAATAACTAAAAAATAAATCACATATTGAAAGCATAAAGATAGGTTGATCTGTGTCAAAGTAAGATCTAATGACCATAAATAAGGAAAATATCCAAGCTTAAAAGGGTCACCAATATTTATAAATGAAGACTTCATTCTAGAAGACCAAGTTGAATTAAGGAAGGAAGTCCAAAAGGTAAAAGAAGCCAGGAAGGAAGGAAAATACGAAATAATTAGAAACCAAAAAGTGATTGTTAGGGATAGGGGATAGAGACCAGAATGATAATAATAAATAGGAATTTGGTACACATATATCAAATTTTAAAGAATTCCAAGTAATCCCTTACCTTCTTAAGGTTAGATAAATTAATTACTTCTCAATGGACATCATCATCATCATATTGGTTTAATAGGCACATTTTTATTTATTATTATGACTATAAATAAATGTATATTATAAATTATTTAAGTAAATAATTATTATTTAGTTATTATATTGTAAATATAGTTAATAATAGCTATTACTAGGGTTTAGTTTGGGGATTAGGAGGAATGATTATTATATTCCCCACTCAAGTTCATTTCTAGCAAGCGACATGTTGAGCTCTTGATGAGTATATTGTTCTAATGGCTTTGAACCATGTTGTGGACCAGTCTTGTGCCCTTACTCTAGGTATCATCCCCAAAAAGAGGGGCTCGAGATTTCTAGGGTTTATTCTAGGTATAATCCTCAAAATGTCATACTTGAGAGTTTTCCTCCATCGGTGTAACCTGGAAAAAAAATAGATTTAATACTAGTTAGGATTGAAAAAATCATATTTTGAATAAAATTAAAATCTATAATTAAATATTTGTAGAAGATCATTTTGAGTAGAGAGGATAATACTTCTCTCAACCACTTGAGTCGGACCAAGTGAATAAAATTAAAATGTGTGTGTGTGTGTTTATTATTTTTTTCCATAGAAAAAATTTGTAATTTCATTAAAATGGTACAAAATTACATTTGTAGATATATATTGGCTATGGAGGATAGCCAAATATATATTTCCTTGATGGGATCACTTCCATAACTAAAAGTTTTAACAAAAACAAAAAAAGAATAACAGTCTTGATGTAAATCCATACACCTTCTGATACATATTTCACATACTGTGTCACTCATTCACATATCATATACATTAAACAAAAGCATGATTTATATATCATTTTACAAAAATATCAGACCTGGAAATCCAAAAAGGGATGAAGCTCTCCTAAAGTAGATCATCCTAAAAAGGTTTGTGATAATCAAAATTTTCCTCTGATGTATGTTCCATGATGTGCCATTTATCATACTCTAGCTGTGAGGCTTCTTTGGAAAGCCTATCAGCCATTTTGGTTATGCTCCCTGTAGATATGAGAGAAAGAAATAGTGTCAAAGGTAGTGATAATCCTTAGAACTTCTTCGAGAATAGGAAAAAGACAAGCAATATGACAATTTTGATTTTGGTTCACCCAGTTGATGATTAATAAGGAGTCCCTAAAGACCTACAATGTTTTGCATCCTTTTTCCATTGAAAATAAAAGTAACAGTTTTAAGGCCATAATCTCAGAGTAGTTGTTTGTACCATCCCCCAGCCCATCCCTGAGAAGAAAAACATGATGTGAAGATAAGTGTAGACATCCCCCCCCCCCACAGAGTAAGTGATCTCCCGAAGCCGCCCTGTCAAATAAATCCCAAGGTCGTCCTCTGTCAAACTGTTCCACCTGAACCCCTCGAGCATTGCCCAGACCCTTTCTAACCATCGATTTTAGATGAGCAAGGATGCCCAAGCAGATAATGGCCACACGAAGTGGCGATTATGGCTCATCCTGAAATAGTGTGGAGTTCTAAGCAAGCCAAATACCCCATGAAGCAATCAATGGAAAAGCTTTAAGGTCTTGGGGGGTCCTCAGCGAGAGCCATACCATCAACGCTTCTTCAAAGGATACGCCATGCCAGGCACCAATGGTGGAGTTCAATTTAGTTGCTTCCACCCATACTGAAGTGGTGAAAGGGCATCACATAAAGAGATGGTCAACTAATTCCTCCTGTTATTTACAAAGAGAACACCAGCTCAGGACATTGAATTGTTTCTTCTGTAGGTTTCCCCACGTTGGATTTTTGTTCTCCAAAATTGTCCATGCCAAGAATTTTCCTTTAGCTGGGCATATATTTTTCCATATTTTTATCCACCACCACTTTTCGTGTTGTTGCAAGAGATCAATGTTTAACTTAACATAACCAACTTTTGGGGTATAGACCCCGCCCGAATTCGCATCCCAAAGGAGCTCATTCTCCTGCTCGATCAATAGAATATTTTCTCTCCTGAGAGCACTAATATATCGGATCCCCAACCCAACCCTGAGAAGAAAAACATGATGTACAAATAAGTGTAGACATCCCCCCTCCCATAGAGTAAGTGATCTCCTAAAGCTACCCTGTCAAATAAATCCCAAGGTCATCCTCTCTCAAACTGTTCCACCTGAACCCCTCGAGCATTGCCCAAACCCTTTCTAACCATCAGTTTTAGATGAGCAAGGATGCCCAAGCAATTAATGGACACACGAAGTGGTGATTGTGGCTCATCCTAAAATAGTGTGGAGTTCTGAGCAAGCCAAATACCCCATGCAACAATGATGGTAAAATCCTTAAGGTCTTGGGGGCTCCTCGGTGAGAGCCATTCAATTAAAGATTCTTCAAAGGATACTCCATGCCAGGCACCAATGGAAAATTTCAATTTATTTACTTCCACCCATACTGAAGTGGTCAAAGGGAATCACATAAAGAGATGGTCAATCGATTCCTCCTATTATTTACAAAGAGAACACCAACTCGGGCCATTGAATTATCGCTTCTGTAGGTTTTCCTATGTTGGATTTTTGTTCTCCAAAATTGTCCATGCCAAGATTTTTCCTTTAGCAGGGCATCTATGTTTCCATATTTTTATCCACCACCACTTTTCGTGTTTTTGCAAGAGATCAATGTTTAACTGAACATAACTAGCTTTTGGGGTATAGACCCTGCCCAGATCGCCATCCCAAAGGAGATCATTCTCCCGCTCGGTCAATCGAATATTTGCTCTCCTGAGAGAACTGATATATCGGAACCCCAACTCAACCCTGAGAAGAAAAACATGATGTGCAGATATATCGGAACCCCAACTCAACCTAAACCCCTTGAGCATTTCCCAGACCCTTTATAACCATCAGTTTTAGATAAGCAAGGATGCCCAAGCAGTTAATGGCCACACAAAGTGGTGATTGTGGCTCATCCTGAAATAGTGTGGAGTTTTGAGCAAGCCAAATACCCCATGCAGCATTGAGGGGAAAATCTTTAAGGTCTTGGGGGGTCCTCGGCGAGAGCCATACCATCAAATCTTCTTCAAAGGATATGCCATGCCAAGCACCAATGGCGGAGTTAAATTTAGTTGCTTATTCCCATACTGAAGTGGTGAAAGGGTATCGCATAAAGAGATGGTCAACTGATTCCTCCTATTATTTATAGAGAGAACACCAGCTCAGGCCATTGAATTGTCTCTTCTATAGGTTTTCCCATGTTGGATTTTTGTTCTCCAAAATTGTCCATGCCAAGATTTTTCCTTTAGCTAGGCATCTATGTTTCCAGATTTTTCTCCACCACCACTTTTTGTGTTGTTGCAAGAGATCAATGTTTAACTGAACATAACCATATTTTGGGGTATAGACCCCACCCGGATCCCCATCCCAAAGGAGCTCATTCTCCCGCTCGATCAATTGAATATTTTCTCTCCTGAGAGCATTAATATATCAGTCCCAAGTTA
Organism: Picea mariana; assembly: GCA_032191745.1. Lineage (NCBI taxonomy): Eukaryota > Viridiplantae > Streptophyta > Pinopsida > Pinales > Pinaceae > Picea > Picea mariana. Next base: position 3,110 of record JASDQU010200835.1, on the reverse strand, counting down.
TTACTTAAGCCCCTACGAAACCCAGTGTTCTCCCATCTCTCCAGCCTTGAAGCGAAAGAGTTGTGGTAAGAGGATCCCCAACCTAAGCCAGATAGAAATATCCCCCTCCATCCAAGGTTGAGTAAAGATCAACAGTAAGTATGTGCTCTTTAATGCATCTTGCCCAGGGGTCACGTCCAATTCTGAAAAAAGTTCCAGACCCAACCTTCTAGGCTAATCCATTTCCAACCACTTCAAATGAATTTTGTACTGCCTTCCACGTTATTGATATTCCCATCGTCTTAGGGATAGGGTGCCTGAGCCATTCCAACAAAGAGAGTGGAGTCACATACTTCTGAAGGACTACTTTGGTCCAAAGGTTGTTTGTGGAAATCAGTCTCCACACCGATTTTGTTGCTAATGCTTTGGAAAAAAGGAAAATATTCTTTAACCCCTAGAACGTTTGGTTTGGAAATTCTCTCCCAGCGGATCGAAGGCATCACCCGGTTTTCCAACTTTCCCCTCCATAGATAAGAAAAGGACAATTTTATAACTTTTTCCAGAATTCCCTTTGGAGTCCAAGAGAGAGACATCTAGTAAACTAGGATTGCCTCCAGTACCGACTTGATCAATACTAATCTCCCTTCCCTTGACAACCATTTATTACTCCAAACCATCAATATTTTTTCTAATTTTTCCAAAAGCCACATCCATTCAGTCTTTCGATAATCATTGGGTTTTAAGTGAAACCCAAGATATTTCATACCATTGTCCAAACCCTGCAATTGAAAGGGGACTTGATCCAATAAGTGTTGAATAATGTCGGCCTCAACCAGAGAGAAAAAATACTGGATTTTTGTTCATTAACCCGCATACCAATTGCAATTTTGAATAGAGTTAGACCCTCAATTAATATGTTAGCTTCTCTCTTCGAGCCATCACAAAATATTAGGATATCATCAACAAAAAGAAAGTGAAGGATGGTCATCCCATTAGAGATTTTTATACTTGTGAATCTCCCAGCCAATTTCGCCCCTACCAGGAAACGACTGAGCCCTTCGGCTACTAACAGGAAGAGTAAAGGAGATAGAGGGCAGCCTTGATGCAATCCTCTTTCTGCTTGAAAAAAAGAAGATGTTCAGCCATTGAGAAGAATGGAGAGGGAAACTGAGCTCTCACACCCCATCACCCTATTAGCAAAGTCCAACCTGAAACTCAAGTGAATCAAGATCATTCTAAGGTACAACCAGTTTACCCGATCAAAATCTTTGGATACGTCGATTTTCACCAAAACACCTTTGAGCTTCCTCAGTTTAATACTGTGAACGCCTTCTTGTGCTACTCCAATGGCCTCATGTATCTGTTTACCTTCCAAGAAGCCAAATTGTTCACAGGAAATGTGTTTTGAAAGGATCACCTTTAGCCTTCTACTGATTACCTTTGATATTATATTGTACAGGTAGTTGCATAATGAAATAGGCCGAAAGTCTTCAAAGGAGGAGGGATTATCTGTCTTTGGAATGACTGCTAAGAAGGTAGATTTAATTGGGTTATAAATGTGATCGTTCACCCTTGATTCCTCTACCACCTTCAGGATATCAAGTCTAAGAACATTGAAACATCCCAAATAAAATTCGATAGGCCATCCATATGGCCCATGGCTTTTATCTTTTTGAAAGGAATGAAGAAGTTCCATTAGTTATTTTTCAGAAACAAGAGCCAGTAAAGGCCCTACTTCATCCTCCTCAACAAATCGATGGAATAACTGAGCCATCGGTACAATTTCTGCAATAGACGAACCCTCATGCGCTTTAAATAGATCCTTGAAATTTTCAGTGCCCAAATCGGCTAGTTCTTCGAAGCAGGTTACCTCCTCCCTATTCCAATCCCTTAAACCCAAAATGGTATTAGCCATTTTTCAACCTTTGGCAAAGGCTTGAAAAAATTTAGTGTTATCATCTCCACAAAAGAGCCATAGTTCCTGACTCTTTAGCCTCCATTGTGCTTATTTTTCTTCCAGTAAAACCCTTTGCCTTTTCTCCAAACCATACAAAAGTTCTTTGGCTTCTTGACTAGATAACCCCTAGCCCACCCCATCTTGGAGCTCTGACAACGTATATTTTATGTCTCTCAACTCTCGATCATCCTTGAGATTTTTCTCCCTAGCCTAGCATGTAGTCGCTTGTTTCAGTATTTTGAGGTTCTTGACAAACTGGACCACCATAGGCACCTGATTTCCTTCCATTATTGGCACCCACATCTCCCTTACTAGTTCTTGAAAGGATGGATCTGAGCTCCAGCCCTCAAAAAATTTAAAAGGGCTCGACACCCTCATGTTTCTCTCCTTGAGGTCTAGCAGGATCATAAAATGGTCGGATTCCCCTCCAAAAGCTACCCACTGGCAAACCAAAACAAAGGAATCTAGGAACTCGTCAGCGAGGAGAAATATGTATAGACACATAGCCACCCAGTCATTCCCAACCCTTCTATTGCACCATGTGGGAGTTAGCTTTTAAGGCTCAATGTCCACCAAACCCACCTAGTCCATGAAATTTAGAAAGATTTTTTTTAGGGGTTCCAATCCAGCCTGAAGACCCCACACCTCTTAGGCCCCTAAAGAGAAATTGAGGTCTCCACCAAGTATAATATTTGTATCCTTGATCCACTCGCAGTCAGCTAAATAATTCTAGTAAAATTGATGTTCTTGATAAGGCCCATAGACATTGATAATTGTTAAGTTGTGCCCCAGGTCAGTAGACAAAATAAATAAATAAAACGTCATACCAATACCTGAAGCAAACCCCCATACACTTTTCAGATTGCAATTCTTTTTCTTCCACCCAGTGGCCAGGCCCTCCGAACAACCCCTCACATCCACTGCTACAAACATCCAACCCGGGAATAAGGATTCCAGAGCCTTTACCATTGTAGCACAATCCCCTACAGTTTCTTGTAGAAGAATGACCTCTGGCGAGTTTAGTTCCACCAGCCTTCATAGAGACGATTTTTTCGACAGGTTCGCCAACCCCTAACAGTTGAAAGAAATAACCCTCATGAGGTAACTCCCTCTTGGGGATGCTTTTCTCTAAGCGCCCAAACAATAGAAGATTTCCTACCAAAATCCAAATCAA
>JASDQU010200834.1:8313-19174 GCA_032191745.1 Picea mariana | reverse complement strand
ATCCATTTCGATCTTGAATCAGCTGTAGCACCAAGAAAGTCTTTCTGCAAATTCGAATTCTATCGAATCACAAACTCAACTTCTACAATCTTTTGTGCTCTGATACCATGTAGAAATTTTAATACAAATTATGTATTTCCTAGATTCTCCTGATCTAAAAATTATATGCCAGTGTTAAATACAGAATCGCTTCTACAAATATTATTTCGAAATTTAAAACACGATCGCTAATTGCAATATCAAGAAGAAAGATCAATCACACATAACACAGATGTTTTTATAGGGAAAGAATAAAGCTAAAAACCCCACTATCATATATTATGTATATATCATGGATCTTGAAACAATATCATAAAAAAATCTAATCCAAGAACTCTCAGTACAATATACAATCGTCTCACACTATCATATAAAAATTGGCAAATTCATGAGACAATTTATTGCCTCCAGACAACCTGCCTCCTCTGCGCAATCCCTGCCAATGGAAATCCCTACAATGAATGAATTCCTCTTTCCTAGGCCATGCAATCCTCATGGGAACATCCAATGTATGTGTGGTTTCATGAGTGCACCCACTAAATTCACAGGTGAAAATTCTTATTCATAGTCTACCCCTTCAACATGAGCATACCCTTTACATACTAATATGGCTTTGTACCTGATTACTTGCCCATTCTCATTCATTTTATTTTTATACACCCATTTAGTTCCAATGACATTTTTATTTTTTTTTGTCTTGGAACTAGTTCCCAAGTTTGATTTTCTTCAATTTGGTCCAATTCTTCATTCATAGCATTGACCCAGTTCTCATATTTACATGCCTCTTCGATTGAGTTGGGCTCAATTAGTGACAAAAGTGTTATTTATGTTTGATACAATAGTTGTCTTCTTGTGTGCACTCCATCACTCTTATTTCGAATAATCAATTCTTCAGGATGATCCTTTTGAGTTATTCTTGAGGGTGTTTGTGTGTCTCTTCTTGGAGATTCTTATCTTATATCTTCTTCTTGAATATATTCTTTGTCTTCACTAGTATCCATATCATGCTCTTCCCTTTCTTCTTTATTCTCTTATACTTCTTCTTCTTGAGTACCAACTGACTCATCATCATTTTCATCTTCACTGTCAAGTATAGTTTCTTTATTTTTGATCCTTATCATTTTTAGATCATCCACCTTGACATCTCCACTCTCAAAAATATTGTGTAATCTAAGATTGTAGCATATGTATGCTTTCTTGTTAGAAGAATATCCAAGAAAAATAACTTTATCAGATCTGGTATCAAATTTTCTGAGATTTTCATTAAGCCTTTTGATGTAGCACATACTTCCAAATACTTTGAAGTATTTTACTGATGGAGCTCTTCTAAACCATAGTTCATAAGGAGTCTTATTACTATTAATCCTGAGATGAGCTCTGTTCAATATGTATATTGTTGTCCTTACATCTTCCCTCCAATATCCATTAGACAATTGTGGATCATTGAGCATAGTCCTTGCAACCTCCTGAATTGTTCTATTCCTTCTCTCAGCAATCCCATTTTGTTGAGGTGTTATGGCAATAGAGAATTGTCTCTTTATTCCATGGGTTTCACAAAATAGATAAAACTCTTTTGAAGTGAACTCACCACCATTGTCTGATCTAAGAAATTTGATTTTTGTCTCCTTTTAATTTTCAACAAGGGTTTTAAAGGCTTTGAATTTATTAAGTGCTTCTAATTTTTCTTTGAGAAAACATATCCAACCCATTCTAGTAAAATAATCAATGAACAACATAAAGTAGGACTCTCCTTGCAAACTCTTGGTCTTTGTAGGTTCACAAAGGTCAGTGTGAAGTATATCTAAAGGTTTTGAGGTTGAGTATTCTTTTTCTTTGAACCTTACTCTAGTTTGCTTCCCTAGTTGATAGTGTCTACACATAGTATTTGAGGACTTTATGATTTTTGGCAAGTTTCTTACTGCACCAAGATTATTGACTTTCACTAGATTGTCAAAGTTAATATTCCCCAACCTTCTATGCCATAACCGACTTTCATATACTAGATCTCTATGACATTCCTCATTCAATTTTTCATCTAGTATATATACATTTTCGGGAGTTCTAGGAGCAGTAACAACTAGTTTTCCTGTGTCTTCTCTCCTAGTATCACATTTCTGGGAATCAAAGATGCAAAAGTACCCCTAATCACAGGTTTGGATGACACTTAATAGGATAGGTTTCAATTTTTCAACAAGCAGTACATTCTTCACTTTGTCTTTTCCCAAACTCACAGTGCCTTTCCCAAGTATGTTACCTGAAGCATTGTCACCAAATGTAACTTTACCTTTTTGTTTCTTTAAGTTCAGAAAAATTTCCTTGTTTCCTGTCATATGTTTTGAGTACCCACTATCAACGTACCCGAGATATTCTTTATCTTGGGCTTTTAAGGCAATAAGACATTCTTTTTTTGATGCTTTTTCTTTCCAAAGATTCTTTTCCTCTCCAATGAATCTTGGTTGTTTCGAGACTTCCATTAATTTTCAATTACTGGCCTTATGTCCATAGTTATGACATCTGAAGAATTCTAGGTCCCCTTCTTGTAGAGGTGCAAAAGAGTTATAGTTTCTTCTTTTGACTTGATTTACTGCTTGGTTATCTCTACGGTTATAATTCTTAACCCTCTAATTTTTCCTTCTATATGCTCTACAATTCATAGCTTTGTGTCTGAAATTAGAGCATGCAAAGCAATAACCAAAGAAAATGCGAGGACACCTGTTTTGATAAAGCTTCTTTGGAATTGTCTTATTTTCCTTCTTGATGGCTAGAAGTGGTCCTCTGGAGCTCTGATCATTACTTGTTTTCTCTTGATTTTTCTTCTTGAATGTACCGAGGAGAGTATCTGCATAAGATTTTGAGTTAAATCAAATTTATTCTTGAGAATAGCCTATTCCATTTTTGTTACCTGAATCGTTTTGTGTGGTAATAATCTTATCTAATATTTTAGAGCTATTTTCATATTTTTTTTGAATGATCTTTGCATCAAGTTCTTTTCTAAGGTGAACTATTTCTGCCTCCATTCTTTCATAGGTTATTTGTTTTTCTTTAAGAGACCTTTCCATACTTTCTTCGATCCTATTTGATTCTAGGATTTGGTTTTTCGGGTTGCTCATGAGTTTCTCCATCTCCTTTTCTTTATGTTCATGTTTTTCTTTTTGTTCAAGTACAAAACTTTTCACTTGTCTGTATCTGGTTTTGTATTTTATTAACTCATCCAAGGCACTCAAAAGTTCTTCTTCCATATTAACTTCTGCTTGATCTTTTGACTCTTTCTCATGTTTAATTTCTTCTGTAATCTTAGACTCTTCAATACCTAGAAAAAGGACTTCATCATCATCAGATTCATCACTGTCACTGGATTCTGATGAACTCGTATTTTCTTCTTTTGAGTACAAATTCTTTTTCCCTTTGTAAAACATTTTCTTGTAGTTGGGTTTTTCTTTCTTCTTGTATTGTTTAGTTTTATTTTTTTCATCTTCATGGTCCTCCTTGGGATAGGGACACTTGCGTGCAAAGTGGCCAACCTTACCACAATTAAATCATTTGAAAGGGAGTTTGTCTTTATACTTCCATGCTCCTTTCTGAAGTTTCTTTATAAAATTGTCTTCTTCCACATCAGATTCTTCATGATGGTTGGATTGAAATTTTTGCTTCTAACCTTTTGTTTTCTTGAGCACCTTGAAGGCTGCCTCTCCTTGTGGGAGGTTCTCATGACCTAATCTTAACTCATAGGCAGTGAGGATTCCATACAATTCATCCATGGTGAGTTTATCTATATTTTCCCGATCTTCAAGAGCAGACACTTTAGTATTGTATAGAATAGGTAGTGTTTTTGGTGCCTTTTCAACTAGATCATTGTCTGAAAATTCTACTCATAATCCTCTGATTGCATTAACAATATTATCAACTCCTTCAAAGTACTGAGAAATATTTTTTTCATCCTTCATTTTCAGGCCTTTGTATTGTACTCTAAGAGTCTGGAGATTGGCCCTCTTTACTTTGGAATCTTCTGCATATATGGTTTCCAATTTATCCCAAAGAAGTTTTTCATTATTACAGTTTAGTACCTTATCAAGGATTTTCTTACTCAGTCCAACTTGTAGTGTGTTTAAAGCCTTTGCATGTTCCCAAAATTTTGTCTTGTCTTCTGCTTCTATGGGATTGGCTTTTGGAACATCATATTCCTTTTCCACTAATTTCCATACTTCCAGTCCAATGGCCATCAGACATATTTTCATTCTAACACTCCAGAAGACATAGTTTTCACCATTAAATAGGGGGATTTTTTATGACATCTTCAAATTCTGATCCATTCTAATGTATATTCCTCTTCATGTGATTTAAACCTTTTGTGAAGAGACCCTCTCTGATACAAATTGTAGGATCAGATCTTGTCACTGAGAGGCGGGGTTAAATCAGTGACACTATTATTATATATTTTTTTCTTTTGTTAATGCAAACATAATTTTAACACAATACTTCATCGTGGAACCCAAATGGGAAAACCACAAACTCTTTTCTATTAACTGCAAAATATTGTTTTACATGTTACATAGAAGGAATAAATTCTTCCTTTTCGATCAACACCAAATGATCAGGATGCACCCACACCCTTTGTTCGCCAACACCAATTGGTAGGAGGATATGACCCCCTGTTTATTCAGCTACAACTAACAAAGAAGCACCAACTCCCTCTGCATGCACCAACCTACCGTTGCACCACCCAACCACCCTTATTTTCTGAATATGGGGAAACTTCTGTATCAAGTCTTTACTGCATCTTTCTTTGATTCTTTGATTAATATATCTTCTGATTCCGACTGCAGAGACACTTTATTCTCAACACTCTTCCTCATTTATATAATATTCAAAACAGTGTGAGAGTGATACATTGTGTCCCTTTTTTTTGATCCATCGCGCCTCTTCATTTAACTTAACCATAATCACAGTTTTATTGTAATATCCCCCGGTAGAACCCTAATTGTAAATATGAATTGTAAACATGTTTGTTAGGCTGGTAAGTCGACTTATAATAAGATAGGAGGCTTATGTGATGATTAGGCCAGGAGCCTGACATTTTGTTTGTATATGTAATTATGCATATCATTAATAAAAATATAAACAATGATGTGTGTATATCAACCACGAAGAATAGTTATTGGGGACTAAGCTCCACTAAGTAGGGTAAGGATGGGGGATAAGTATTTGGGCCTAGGGGCTAAGCTAGGGGGCTTATGTTTAGAGGAATAATATTTTAATATTATTTCTTGAAGACTAAAGTGAACATTATATGTTTTTGTTATCCTAAGTTCCTGGTGGATGGGGACGTAAGCTAAATGGAGCACATGTAGCTCCAAGAAGACAAGTGTCGACCTGGACTCGTGTAGTTAGAATTTGAAGCGTCAGCTGTGTTAAGGGGTTCACGATTCATTTTTCTTCCATCCTCCATCTGAGTTCACAGGTTGTACTCTTTCTGAACCGTTCTTGCCTTTGCGTTTGCATCGGCATACTCACACACAATGAAGGGAACCATTATGTGAAGGTTGGACGTCCTGCCATTCTCCCATCCTGTACGTGAACCATTCTCTCCTCAGCATTGTTTGACCTCGAAATACCTCTTGGACCTCTGCAACCAGAAATGCGAAAGACATCCTATGTGTTTTCCTGTAATTCCTGATGCAATTGTAGTCACCTGAGCTGTGTTTTGACTTAGTGTTAGGCTATTGTCTTGTTGGGTGTCCATACCCATTTTTTTCTTGTTGTCGTTGATGTTGCTTTTGTTATTGCTATTACTGTTGTTTTTGATGTCAATCATACCCAGTTGTAGCTGAGTCGAAGACTAGTTATCAAATCTATGAGCGACTCTCCTAGGTGAGAGAGTCTGTTGGGAAGTGAGCTCTCCTAGAAGGGAGTCCCGTAGCAGCCGCAATACTCTGAGACTTCTAGTCCAGCTTGTTGTTGAATCCCAAGGTAAGGGAGGTCTACTAGCCGATGGACTTGTATTAGTGAATGTGTATCCTCCTGGGGTGGAGTAGGTGTGTGGGGAATGAGGTTTTGTGTGTTGTGGGCATAAGTGGCTCCTGGGATAAAATATCCTTCCTGTTGCTTTGTGCAACTTCCTTCTTTTCCTTGCCAAGCCTAGAATTACCTTTCTGGTGGATTTTAGTCCTAGCTTAGGGGTGACCTACTACTGAGAGTGATGAGCAATGTGGTCTAAGAATGGGAGGTTCATGAAAGGTCTTCATGTAGTTGGTGGATCTACTCGAGATAAAATATAAGAATCATAATTATGTTTAATTATATATTTAAAGTATGTTGTTGTGATGTTGTATTTCTTCATGTATTATGTTGCATGCATGAATTGCTCTTAATTCTATTTAAGTCTGTATGATGGAAATAACTCTATGTTAGCTATGTTAATTTCATTAGAATGCATATATTTTGTTTATAAGCTGTAAATTCTGCATGGTAGCATTACTCAGTCTGTGGATGGATAGGGATGTTACAATATGGTATTAGAGCATGGTTACAACAATGAGCCTGGATGGGCCATGTTAGTGGAATTTGAAGCAAGAGTTTCAGAAGGAATTGTTGTTGAAATGGACAAAACTCAAGTTCTGACCCATGGTTTCAACACAGAGCTTGGATGGGCTTGGTAAGTGGTCATTGGACACAAGTTTTCAAGAGAAAATTGTGTCTGGACAACCAATTTCTAACCTTAGAACCTTCATGAGTGCCAAGAAGTTACCTTGTCTATGTTACGAAGCTCGGGAAGAGTAGCAGTGTTGTAAAACCAAGACAGAAGTGGTATTGGACCACAGAGTAATGTAGACCTTAGCATCTGTTCGGGAGAAGGAGAATCCTTCACGACCATCAGATTTGGTAAGGGGGTGAGGAAGTTAGCCATGAATTCCCTTGGAAATCCGTAGAGTAACTGATTCTATTTTGTGTCGTAGAATCTGTTCAGAAGGAAGGGAAATCCCTTATGACCATCAAATCTGGGGAAGGTTCAAAGGAGTTAACCTGGAATCCCTTCGGAGTTTGCGACTTCAATGAAGTCTAATGTCAGAAACAAGAGAAGGGTCGAAGCCTGAAGCTCTGAAGTGGATCTACACTGTATATCTGGAGAGGAGAGCTTGACCATTGGATTAACCAATGTTGAAAGGTCAAACACAGTAGTGAAGGGAGAAATTTCTCGAAGAGCCAAAGTGGTGAGTCATGATGATGTCACTTGGAGGTGATGTGGACTCATGGGATGTGTGCCACGTGTTAGTGGGTTTAGAACCTGTAGAATATTGAAATGGAATTTGGAATGTGACCAGTGTCACCCATCTGAATGGGCCAAGTAGCAGTTGCTAGTATTCCACCATGTGGCATCATGTATGAGCATGGCTAGTGGGGCCGAGGTTATATAACGTAGTTAAAGGTAGGAGGACCCACACTGGCATTGATCACGATACATGAAGATCAATGACCAGAAGGCATTGCAGGGACCCAAGTTGCATGGAAGTTAATTATCCAAGGTTGTCCCGCAATTCAAATCGTGGTTTCACCGAGGGGTTACGTGTTAGCATCAGAAGAATTGTGGGATGAAAGGTAGGTTACTCCAACCCATCGTTGCATTCCCCCACATTTGGAAAACTTTAAGTGATGTGACGTAATAACGTCACCGAAGGTGACATGGGGGTGTTCGGAGATTAATGGTTCAGGGTGTGCGGATGTGAATCTTTCGAAGTCCTGAAGTCCTGGAACTCAGACACTTGAGGTTCCATAGCCAGTGTGAGCTGTTGGATGCTGGGTAGACATGGACGGTTGATCTTCCCTACTTCACGAGTTTGGTAATCTGAAACTCTGAGATATTGTTGTGTGGTGCTTTGAAATCTTCCGAAGCCGAAGGCCCGAGTAAGCATCTAGTGATCTAGCGCTTAGTCATGACCCGTGATCTCATGGATTATGGACTGAGAGAAAGGATCTAGTGCCCAAAAATTATTATAGAGCAGAGAAGAGCTCGTAAATAAAATGAAATATGAACGTTTTCTTAAATCATATTGGTTTGAATGGGTAAACTGGTGAAGTATTGAATAAGTTTCAATTTTTTCTCTTCTTTGAGTTTTCGAGTGCAAGCAGTGCAAATTGTCTGTAAGGAGTGTGTTGACAGAGGTAAGTTAACCTTAGAGAAGCTTAGGAGAGATACCATTGAACCTTCATCAGCAGAAGTGAAAGGAGTGCACAGGAAGAACTTTGTGTTGAGTTTAGAGAGATATAGAGTCATTGAGAACTTTGTATGGATTTGTCAGGTGGGCATCGAGCGAGTGCAAGTGTGCACAGAGAGAACTCTTTGTCAATTTCAGGGAGAAGAGTATCAGAGGAATATACTCACAGATATGTTGAACACTCTGTAGAAAACACTCAGCAAGGTGTGCTTTGAGAAAAAGGTTTCCAGGAGGGCACAAAGTTTTCCTTTGAAAGGAAACAGAAGGGTTGAGACCCTTAGGAGACTGAGTAAATCGAAAATCTCAGAAGAGATAAAGAAAGGAGTGCATGGGAGACAGAATCATTCTACATCCTAAAGCTCAGAAGAGATAACACTTATGAGAGCGAAGATGAGATCCAAGAGGAAAACTTGTAGGAGAAAGGTCAAAGGCCAAAGCCTTTGAACACTGAAAAAATATTCCAAGGTGGAAGAAGTCAAAATATTAGGAGGAGGAGCAACAACAGTCATCAGATTAGTTGTGAGAAGAAGCCTAAACCGTTAGATCAACGTCTAGTAGAAAAAAGGAAGTGCAGAGGAGAGGAATAGATCCCATCCATTGGGTCTGAGTGCAAAGGACCAGAAACCGTTGGATCCGAAGGTAAGCATACAAAACTTAACCCTTGTGTGTGCAAGAGAGTGGACTTGCTAAAGTTTCAAAGTCCCGAAGTGATTTGGGATCGTCCATCGTCAAGAAGGACAGGTGGCATAATATCCACAACTTCGGAAGTTTGTGGACAAGGAGGAGGAGAAACAACATAAGTAAATCTTGGTCATTGATCTGAAAGTGGACGCGTGGCGCCAGGTATGGAACTCCAAGTATGGAGTACTCCAGAGGAAAGCATAGGGTGAAAGCACTAAAGTCATGAACAAAATCTCGATCGTTGATCAAGGAGGAGGTCAAAGGACCGTTGATCTAGTCTTGGTAAAAAAGAGTCAAAGTCCTAAAGAGAATTAGGGCCATTGATTTGGAGAGGACGCATGACAGAAGATATGTGACTCCGAGGAATTCACTCTAGATATTTGTGTGTATGGAGACGTGAGAAATCTTGAATGTTGAAGAGCCATAGGTCATCAAAACCGTCCGATTATTGAGGATAGATGTCAATAGATCTTCTACTCCGGAAGATTGTCAAATAGGGAGAAGTAGATAGTTGAGAGTTTAAACTCTCGAGGGACGGAGAGCTGGAATCAATCGTAGTTGTTGATTTGGAAGGGAGCTACGTGTTGACAGATTATGTAGATCTAGGATTAGGTGTGGAAGGGGGATATATAACAGCCATTGATCACAGATCATCTCCGTGGGACTGGATATCGACGAACGAGCTGGATTGCGGGGCCAGAACTTGCTTGGATGTTAAAAATCTAAGAGCGGGCCGCAATTTAAACCACGGTTTTATAAAAAAGATACGTGGCAACTGGAGGTGAATTGCGGGGCGAAAAACGGGTTGGTCTAAAATGACTCTTGCCCGCGCCCGCAATCACACACTTACATGAGGTCATAGCCCACGGTGTTATGAAGGAAATGGCTAATGAAAAAGGGGCCAGTGCCTGAAACTTGGATTTTTGGAAGCGCGCAGGAATAGACCACGGGTCTGTCATGACTTGCACACAGAAGGAAAGGGGACCTATGTATAATTTTTTTGGGTTCAATAACGAGCCTAAAGAGTCAATTCGACTGAGAATATTTAAAGATCCTTTGATCGATAGGTCAGCAGACGCCTTTGAGGTAGGTTCACTGCATCGAAAGTTCTCAGGGAAGGAATGATCATGCGTAATGATCACAGTGAGAGCACAAGAAGATTCAGGAACCTGGGAAGTATTGAATACTTCTGGGTTCAGTAAGGAAAAGTCGCACATGGAAAAAAAAAAAAAGGTTGCTACAATTTCTGTGGTAGCTAGTATGGTTATGACTTGTTGAGTCAGTTAGACGAAAGAATTCTTTCATGTTTGTAAGTGTTGTCAGTGATTTTTTTGCATAAGGAGTGAAGCAATAGAGAGATGAAGTGTTGGTTATATGTTTTATAAAAGAAGAATGAAAACTTCTACTGCTATCAAAATTTCAGGTAGCATAAAGTTTATTAATTCCAGTCACGCAGGTATGAGTTTTTATTACTCTTTTTGCATAATTGCTAAAAGGAAATTTTGGTAAGATTTTCCTCAGCCAGAGTTTATTTATTATAAAATCACAGGGTTATATTATTGAATGCATACCATTGGATGTGGTAAAAGCTAGAGGCTTGTATTCATTCAAAGATTTTTATCTTTTGAATGCACACACTGACATAGTAGAATGTCATGCTAATTTGGTTATGGGGTAGTAACCAAAGAAAATTAAAAGATAAGAACTTGTTATAGGAATGAATGCAAGTAAGCTAGTCATGTATGAGACCAGGACCTCTTTGGATATGGAAAGGTACATATATGGAAAGGTTATGAGCCACAAAGGTACTAAAATATTCCTACTTTTAAATAAAACTTGGGCTGCAACCTTTTTTTGCTAACACTAATGAACACCACTGAATTATATTCTTAGTGTTGTGTTCGGGTCGAAAAGTAAGGAATCCAATTAAT
>JASDQU010200833.1:0-19006 GCA_032191745.1 Picea mariana | reverse complement strand
CCCATCCTGTAGTGTTGCTCCTCCCGATTCCAATGAGCTATTACACTGAGAGATTCCTCCAAGTAATGCGCCTAAAATTCCCTCTTCAGTGATTTTAATTAACTTATAGCTCAAAATAGTCAAAATCATGGAAATCGTCGGAATGGAACGAAACCAAATACAACCTGTGCAGAATGGCTCATAATGATGGAATATGATAATAAATTCCAACTGGACCCCACAATGCCTCTCAAATACCCCTGTACTCGCTATAACATCCATCTGGCTACTCTGGTCATCATAAGTCTCTGCCCTGTGATGATGTCCCAAAGTGGGGACATTACACTTAGCCCACATAAGAACTTCTCCATCTATGAAGGCAACTCTATAGCCTTTCTTGTCTAAAGATGATATGGAGAGTAAGTTCTTCTTTAGGCCCGGTACATAGAGTACATCCTTCATTGTTATTGAGTTTTCTAAATCAAGCTTGTAGTTTGATTCTCCTATTCCCTTGATGGGATATTGATAATCATCTCCAAGAGTTACTTTATGAGAAAACTTCTTTTTTGAAATACAAGAGAGAGTATCCTTCTTACCCGTCATATGCTTTGATGCACTGCTATCAATGATCCATGTGTCCTCTCCAGGTGATACATATCCTGAGAGAGCTGAGATCAAGACATGGTCCTTAATCATCTTCATAGGTGGTTCTTCATCTTCGGCAATATGAGCATGTTTCCTTTTGTGCTTCCTCTTGTATTCTTATTTTCTGACTGGACAATTGTTCGCCTTGTGTCCCATCTGATCACAATGATAGCATTGTATAGATGAGAGAACTCGTTCCTTGCGTTGTCCTTTCTTCTGAAAATTTCTTGAATGAGATTCTTGATTGTTGAATTTGTTTGATGGTTGTGGTTCTCTATAAGATTCCCTTTTGAAATAGGGTTTCTTCCTTTCTCCTTTTGTATGAGTAACTAGGGCTTGATTGTCGTCCCTTGCTAGTAGCGCTTCACGGTTGGCTACCCTTGTTTCTTCTTGGATGAGATTCTTGGTTGTTGAATTTGTTGGATGGTTGAGGCTCTCTATGAGTTTCCCTTTTGAAGTAGGGTTGCTTCCTTCCTCCTTTTGTATGGGGAGCTAGGGATTCATCATCATCCCTTGCTAGTAATGCTTCACGGTTGGCTACCCTTGTTTCTTCTTGGATGCATTCTTCCCATAGGCTCTCAAACTGTAGTTTCTCCTTTTTGGCACATATCGTCTGGATGAAAGCATCCCAAGGTCTTGTGAGACCATTTAGGGCCGTCATTACAAATTCGTCTTCATTGATGGTGTCTCCAATTTCTTTTAATTGTTCTTTAATTTATGAGATTCAAGAGAAATATTCTTGAATCATTTCTCCTTTCTACATCTTGGTATTCTTCAATTGAGATCTTAGATTCATCTTTCGGTTGATGTTCTTTCCTTCATATAGTTTTCTTAGAAAGTCAAACATCTCCTTCGAAGTTTTCTTGGACGATACATACGGGATCAAGTGGTCTTTTATTGAATCTGCAATGATTCTTTGAGCCCTGATTGAGTCCTTCTGATGCTTCGCTTTCTCTACGGCATCTTCAGGTTCCTCCACTTCTTCTTTGATGAATTTTGCTAGGTCATTCTCTGCAAGGATCAAACTGATCCTATACTTCCAGTCATGGAAGTTGTCTAGGCCTTCTAGTTTCTCAACAAGCTTTGTGCTTGCAGACATATTGTACTTGAGGCTACGAAAACTGACCAAAAATGAAAATGCTTAAAATCAAATTTTGACCTTACCAGGAGGTGCGCTTGCCTGAGGCGAGCAGCCTGGTGTACTTGGATATGAGAAAATCCAATTTTTTCCCCTTCAAATCTGATCTACGGATTTCTGGACTGGTGCTTCTGGTACTTCTGGTACTTTTGTGAAACTAGGGTTTCACTTTCTGGGAGATCCAGCCACTGAAAAGGTGCGCTCTAAGTGTCAAAATGATCCTTGGGGGAGGGCACAACTTTCTAGGTGATTTTAGGGATAAAAAGATTCACTTTTGAAAAACCCTAATTTGCAGGTACTGTAACAGTGACGTTTTTCTCTTGCGAAATATGCTTCCTTCAGGTTGACTCTGATTCCATGTTAATGTTTATGCCATTATTATAGTTCTTTGCATTTCAATAGATAAGAGAAACATAAGAACAAGATCACTAAGAAATACACATTCACAAGAGACACAACATTTATCCTGGGAAACCCTCTAGGGGAAGAAAACCCAACAAAAACTTCATTTTCATAAATTGCCAATACAATGTTCAAGAGATAACTCAAACCAATACAGATAGTCCTCTCCAAAAGATGCGCCACTCTTCTCCCTCTCCAACTTATAAATTGCAGCTTGCCTCTTAAGAATGAGCAAGTGAGTTGTGTGATAAAGTGAGGCACTAGCCTCTCTATATATACAAGACTAGCACATGTGAAGGGTCTTCACTGACAGGGCCGACCTCTCACTCTGGGTGGGTAAACCCACCTTTAATTTATTTCTAGGTCTCAATAATAACTGTTGGGGCCGACTTCTTATTCTGCCTATTACAATTGTCCGTTGACCAATCTGCAAAAGGGGATTTGGTCCTAATACAATTACCGACATGATTAATCCACAATGGGGATTAATCCTATGAATAAAATAACAATAATAATAAGAATACTCTTTGTAGTTACATTATTTCAACACTTCAAACTCTAGTCAAAATCACCAGTGATTCAAAAAAGGATGGGATAAAGATTCCAAATATTGGAGAATATCGATAATATTATGAATATTATGCAGAATACCGATAATATTATGAATATTATCACTTATAAATTTAAGGAGAATATGTAGCGTGATAAAGAATTAGTGGATAAAAGGAAATTAAGATAATACAATGAGGTGGTCAACCCTAATTTGGAAGTCAAAATTACCTCTTAGATTTGAGAAGTACAAAGAAGAGAATCAACATTGTTAAAATAAGAACAAACTCTCACAAGCTACATAGTGAAATTGGGTGTTGGACAATTCCAAAAACACTATGAGATGAAAGAATATGTCATCTTTGTGACACTAAGAGGGTAGAAGATGAAAAAAACTTCCTCTTATATTTCCCTTCCTATACCCATATGAGATCCCTATTTAAAAATATTTTCCACAATACAGACCTTCCTAACCTCCTAATTCATCAAAACTACGGTGATCTTAGAACGCTTATCTCAATGATTTTTTAGCACATAAATACAATTTTAAATAAATCAAAGTAATGTATTACCTTCTAAAGGTCCGATAGACCAATGGATCTATGTGGAGATTAATCATCATCATCACACACACATAGAGAAATTCTTTAAATGCATAAACTATTGACTCGTTCCAACATACATAGGGAAAGATATAAAAATATAGAGCTCAATAATGAGTTGATTATGTGCATTTTTCAATTTTAGATGAGAAAGACATCTTAAGGCCCCCATATCCACTCCAATAGAATAAATCAAGGGACAAATTGAGATAAAACCATTTATTATTTTATTCAAGAGACCAAGTCTTATGTTAGGTTCAACATAATAAAGAGAATTTTGTTTTTTTAAAATAAATTTTATCTAAAAATAAAATAATTAATAATAATTAATAAAAAGTTTTACATGAAGAATATTATGATAAAAATAAATGTTTGTACATTTAAGTTTTAAATTTGGTTTACATTGTTATAGCTATATATTTCGATTTTAGATCCACTTAAGATTAATGTATATCTTGCAAATCAAAACTTGAAGGCATAGTCCATAGGCCACCTTACAAATTGATCAAAACAATATTAAACAACTAAATACTTAGCATAGTTAATAATGATATTATTTTTAGTATTTGATATCAAAAATCCTAATATGAGGGAGAGAAAATATACCAAAATGAATTTTACAAGAGTGTTTTTATTTCTCACATATGAAAAAATGGTGACAGTCACTATATACATATCAATAGTCACTATATACACATGAATAGTGAGGATCGTTAAAGATCTATCACCAAGTCACTATTATCTATAGAAAATGATGACAATCTTTGAGTGTCACCATAATGATTATTAGTGACTAACCTACACTAAGCATCACCATAATGATTTTTTTGGTGATGGACCTTGACCATCATGATGCAGGAGCATCGCCAACAAAGCACAAGCGGCGGACAGCTAGGCGCACTAGCGCACATTTTGAAGAAATTTTAATTTTGAAGAATGCGTATCACACAAATATTTCGAAAGGAGATTATAATTAAAGAACATCTTAAATGTTGTAGATATGGATTCTTCATGAAGACATCGGAGAATGTATTTTCTTTTAATGTAACTAAGTGTAGTACAGTTTCGATGTGTTCGATCTGATCTGTCTATCACGAATATTTGTTGTAATGAATGTTAGTAGTTGATAGATTTTAATTCGATAGGATAGCTTTAGAGTAGTTGGAGGGAAGAACTCGAAGAGCCCTCTTGTATAAAGCTTTGTATTGCTGCCCAGTAGAGGTTGTTGGCCCTCTCGTTGTTGACGAGTTGTTGAATCTATTTTTTATATTTCCATTGTAGCAGAGAGTGGAGAGTTACCGAGAAGCAATGTATGAACCTATGTATATTTCAGTTGAATGAATACAACAAAAGAGCATTTTACCAAATGTATAGTGTTGATACGTCTATCTGAGTGAATGAATGGTAGACTGTCTGATTATTTTCAACTCTCTTTTGTTTCTTGTTATTGAATTTATGCATGCATTTACATGGCTAGATGTATGAATCTGTGATATTTTGAATAAGTTTCAATTGTTTATCTTCTACGAGCGAGTGCAAGTGTGCATAGTGTCCACAAGAAGTGCGTTGACGGAGTCTGTTTCAACTCGTAAGATCAAAAGAGATAGCATGAACCTTATTCATGCGAAGAGTGCATAGCATCCACAAAGTGTGTGTCAACAGAGTTCATTTTGTCTCAGAAAGTTTTGGAGAGATAACTTGAGAGAGTTTATCTGCAAGGAGTTCATGATCAAGTATTTTGACTAAGAGCTCGAGAGGAGTAGTTGAAGTTACTCATAGAGTGGCTGGATTGAAGAGGAGAACCTATTGCAAGGTGTGCATACGCTGGATTTCGACTAAGTGTTGAAAGGAGTATTCCAAGGGGACAAGAGTCCGAGAGATAACAAGATCAGGAGGAAGAATGCCGAGAAATCGTCTAAGGAAGGAGTCCTTTGATATTTCTCCAATTTTAGCTCAAGCAAAGATTCGTCCAGGAGGGATTGGAATCATTCCAATCCATCAGATCTAGGAGGAGTTGTGCGAAGGTCAATCGAGAGGAATTTAGGGAATCGGAGTTCGGGACACTTTGAAGCATTGAAAGGTGAGATCACCGCCGAAGTCATGAAATCATGAGGTGAATCTTGATCGTTGCTACGAGGAGACACGTCACAACGGATTATGGAATCTAGGTGTTGGAGATTCGAAGGAAGTAAGGAAGGAGTAAGAGAAGTTTCGTGAAGTAGTGAAGCCCAAAACATAGTTGGACTGACAGATCCAGGGAGACACGTGGCAGAGACTCGTGAATTTAGGGAAAGTCATTTTAGAAATTAACAGAGGAGGAGATTGTAGAATCTTCGAAGCCCGAAGTGGCGAAGGATTGACCCAAGGTCATAGCCTGTGGTCGCATAGTGGAGAAAGGGTCTATTGTAAGACTATTATTCATGAATCAGTGTCGTTGAGCATAAGAAAACAAAGTTGTAAGTGATCTGAACTTACACACACGACATCAAGAAGAACTATGTGAGAGTGTAAATAACTCAGGGTCAGTTGAAGGCCCGAAGAGCTTGTTTGGTTCGAAGAGTTTGAAGATCCAAGGCTGGGAGGTCGTAGAATCCCTAGGAGAGAAGGGGGCTGTGCACGAGAGTGGTATCATAGCAGATACAAAATTGACTTATGCAGGTAGAGGAGACATAGAAGTAGGCTGATATCATCAAGTGGTATCAGATTTGTCAGCGCAATGATGCCCAGAAGATGTGCAGAGCCGCCCGTAGAAAATAGAGCTATGGAAAGGGAAATGAGAGATCTTGGAGCAAGGCTAGATTCCATGGAAACAACACAAAGAAGAGCACCTGATGCTGGAGACATCAGGGATGCAGAGAATGAAGAAGTGGAAGTCGAAGAAGCTGTAACAGAGGATGTTGCGGAAGATCGCTTGCTAAAAGAGGTTGTTAAGTTAGGAGCTAAAGCAAAGATAAATATCCCAATGTATGAAGGTAACTTGGACGTCAAATAATTGCTTGATTAGATACGAGCAATGGACAAGTATTTCGACTATGAAGATGACGATGAGGAGAAAAAATTTAAACATGCCATCACCAGGTTGAAAGGACATGCAACACTATGGTGGGATGAATTGCAGGCTGACAGGAGAAGCAAAGGAAAAAACAATATCAAGAGTTGGAATCGAATGGTAGCTAAGATAAAGGCAAAATTCATACCCAAGGATTACCATATCAATTTGTTTAGGAAACTACAGAACCTAAGACAGAAAGGGATGACTGTGAAGGGGTACACAGAGGAAGTCTACAGACTGAACATCAGGGATGGACAAAAAGAGAGAGATGAGGAAAAATTTTCCAGGTACATTAACAGCCTGAGATACAAAATTTAGGACGAAATCAACATGATGACTATAAAGACAGTGGGGGATGCATACCAGATTGCATTGAAATTAGAAGAGAAGTTAGCGAGGAAGCAGAGTCAACAAAACAAAGGTAGAATCTTAAACCGAGGAAAAGGAGTTTCCCATGACAAGACACAAAATCCCAAAGGTGAGACAGAGAAACCACATTGTCACTCTGAGAGAGGAGGATGTTCCTGAGGAAGGAAGAGTGGAGGTAGAAACTCTTTCCCTAGAGGTAGAGGAGGTGAGATAAAATTTTATGCTTGTGGAAAGGTGGGACACATGTCTTGGGAATTCCCTGAGAGAAAGAAAGAAGGAGGTGAAGCTCACATTTTGGAAGCACAGAAGCGAGATGTCAAGGCAAAAGGAGTAGAAGATGGGAGATCTTTGATGATGAAGAAAGTTCTCTTAAATCCAAAACCAGAAGTTGAAAAGATGGTACAGAGGAATCGTTTGTTCAGGACAACTTGCAAGACTAAAGACAGAATATGAAAGGTGATCATTAACAGTGGGAGAATCGATAATTTAGTATCCACAGAGATGGTGGAGAAGTTACAACTGGAGACGATTGTACATACGATGTCGTATAAAGTCTTATGGCTGCAGAAATGTCATCAGGTGACAATAACTAAACAATTCCTGTTTGAAATTAAGATAGGAGGATATAGATATGAAATTCTATGTGATGTGATTCCCATGGATGTATATCATGTTTTGTTGGGAAACAATGGAAGTATGACATAAATGTCATTCATGATGGGAGAAGAAATACTTACACCTTGGAGAAGAATGCTAGAACACACATATTCCTGCCAATTGAAGAGAAGAAATTAAAGGATGAAGCTAGCATGAGTATATTTCTCATAAGTGGGAAGGAAATCCTCAGTGAAGTCAAGAAAGAACAGGAGATGTAGTTCGTTGTAGTGAGGAAGTTGAAAGTTATCCTTACAAGTACTTTTGTGAAAGATTTTCCTGAGGAAAATCAGGAACTCTTAGAGAATTTTGTTGACATAGTATTGGATGAGTTGCCAAGCTTATTGCCACCTATCATAAGTATCAGCCATGAAATTATCTTGATACCAGGAGCAAGCCTACCAAACAAAGCAGCATAAATATTAACACCTCAAGAGAATAAGGAGGTGAAAAGACAGGTTCAAGATCTGTTAGACAAAGGTTTGGTCATGTAAAGCTTGAGTCCTTGCACGGTACCAACTGTGTTAAGTCCAAAGAAGGATGGAGGATGGAGAATGTGTACAAACTCAAGGGCCATAAACAAGATCACAATTAGGTACAAATTTCCATTTCCAAGGATGGACGACTTGATGGATTGTTTAATCAGAGCGAACTATTTTTCAAAGATAGATTTAAAAAGTGGATATCACCAGATAAGGATGAGATAAGGCGATGAGTGTTAAACAACCTTTAAAACAAATGAGGGATTGTATGAATGGCTTGTTATGCTGTTTGGATTAACAAATGCCCTGAGTACTTTTATGAGGTTGATGAATGAAGTGTTGAAAGATTTTATTTGCAAGTTTGTGATTGTATATCTGGATGATATATTGGTCTTCAGTAAAACTGAAGAAGAGCATCTGAGGCACCTAACATTAATGATGAAGAGGTCACAACAGAAGAAGTTGTTGATCAATTTAAAGAAGTCCTCTTTCATAAATACATAGCTCATTTATTTGGGTTCTGTGATCTCTTCGAATGAATTGAAGATGGATCCTGAGAAGGTCAGAGATATTAGAGAATGACCATCGCCAAGGAGTATATTTGAGGTAAGAAGCTTCCATGGATTAGCGATTTTTTACTGAAAGTTCATCATAAATTTTAGTAAGAATGGTGCATAGATGATGGAGATAGTGAATAAAAGACATAAGTTTTTCAAATGAATAGAAGAGGCTAAGAAGAGATTCAACATATTGAAGGAGAAGATAACGAAACAACCGATTCTGGTATTGCTGGATTTTTCTAAGACATTCCAAGTGAGATGTGATGCAAGTGGAGTTGCAACTGGAGCAGTCTTAAGCCAATATAATTGACATGTTGCGTACTTGTTTTTCAAAGAAGTTGTAACACTCCATGGATTTCCCAGGAGTATTGTTTCATACAAGATACCAAATTTGTTGGTCGTTTTAGGAGAACCTCGTGGAAGAAACTGGGAACATAACTATCCTTTAGTTCTGCATATCACCCTCAAACAGATGGACAGGCTGAGGTGGTGAATTGCAGTTTAGGAGATTTGTTGAGGAGTTTGGTCACTGAACACCATAGCCAGTGGGATCAGATTCTAGCACAAGTCTTGTTTTCATATAATGACTCAGTGAACAGGAGCACTGGGAAAATCCCATTTTAAATAGTGTATGGAATGAACCCGAGGGGGGTGTCATAGTTAAGAGATCTAGAGTAGTGCGAATTTAGGAGCGCTGGAGCCAAAGACTTCGCTGCAGAAATGCGGGAACTTCATAATGATATCAAGGAGCAATTGAAGAGGAGCAATAATGAATACAAATGCAGAGTTGATCGACATAGGAGGAGACTTGATATTGAAGTTGGATATCAAGTTCTAGCACATCTTAGGAAAGAAATATTCCCAAGGGGAACATATAATAAGCTAAAGTTGAAAAAGATAGGACTTTGTAAAATCTAGAGAAAATTTGGTGAAAATGCTTATGAGATAGAACTGCCAGAAGATGTGGGTATATCACCCATATTCAATATTGCAGACCTGTATCTTTATAGGGAAGATGGAGTCAGAGGATGAGAAGATCAGAAAAAGATCTAGTGGAAAAAGAAGATTCTTGTAGTAGAGAAGCCGCAGATGGAGCAAATTGTAGATCGACAAATTGGTAAGAATACTAGGAGGGAGACCTATTTTGAATATTTGGTAAAGTGGAAAGGACAACCAGTAGAAGATGCCAGTTGGGTCAGTGAAGCGGATATCTCGAAGCATGGAAGGTTGGTGCTGGAGCTCATGGACATGACTCCATGAAATTTCTAGCCAGAGGAGTATGATGCAGGAGCATCGTCAATAAAGAACAAGCAGAGGACAACTAGGCGCACTAGCACACATTTTGAAGAAATTTAAATTTTGAAGAATATGTATCACACAAATATTTCAAAAGGAGATTGTAATTAAAAAGCATCTTGATTTCTGTAGAGATGGATGGTTCATGAAGACCTCGGAGAATGTATTTTCTTTTAATGTAACCGAGTGCAGTACAATTTCGATGTGTTCGATCTGATTTGTCTGTCATGAATATTTATTGTAATAAATGTTAGTACTTGATAGATTTTAATTCGGTAGCATAACATTAGAGTAGTTGGAGAGAATAACTCAAAGATCCCTCTTGTATAAATCTTTGTATTGTTTCCCAGTAGAGTTTGTTGGCCCTCTCGTTGTTGAGGAGTTGTTGAATCTATTGTATAGATTTCCATTATAGAAGAGAGTGGAGAGTTACCGAGAGGAAATGTATGAAACTATGTATATTTCAGTTGAATGAATACAATAGAGGAGCATTGTCCCAAATTTATGGTGTTGATGTGTCTATCTGAGTGAATGAATGGTAGACTGTCTTCTTATTTGCAATTCTCTGTTGTTTCTTGTTCTTGAATTTATGCATGCATTTACATGGCTAGATGTATGAATCTATGATATTTTGAATAAGTTTCAATTGTTTCTCTTCTATGAGAAAGTGCAAGTGTGCATAGTGTCTGCAAAGAGTGCATTGAAAGAGTCTGTTTCAACTTGTAAGATTAGAAGAGATAGCATGAACCTTATTCGTGCAAAGAGTGCATAATGTCCACAAAGTGTGCGTCGACAGAGTTCATTTTTTCTCAGAAATTTTTGGAGAGATAACTTGAGAGAGTTTATCCACAAGGAGTGCGCGATCGAGTATTTTGACTTGGAGTTCGAGAGGAGTAGTTCAAGTTACTCATAGAGTGGCTGGATTTCAGAGGAGAACCTATTGCAACACATGCATAGGATGGATTTCGACTAAGTGTCGAAAGGAGTATTCCAAGGGGACAAGAGTCCGAGAGAGAACAAGCTCACGAGAAAGAAAAGTGAGAAATTGTATAAGGAAGGAGTCCTCTAAGATTTCTCCGATTTTAGCTCAAGCAGAGATTCATCCAGGAGGGATTGGAATCATTCCAGATCATCATATCTTGGAGGAGTTGCATGAAGGTCAGTCAGGAGGAATTTCAGGAATTTTAGTTCGGGACACTTCAAAGCATTGAAAGGTGAGATCGCTGAAGTCACGAACTCGCGAGGTGAATCTAGATCATTGGATGCGAGGAGACAAACGGCAACGGATTAGGGAATCCGGGTGTTCGAGATTAAGAGGAAGTAAGGAAGGAGTAAGCAAAGTTTCAAGAAGTCGCGAAGCCCGAAACATAGCTGGACCATCAGATCTAGGGAGACACGTGGCAGAGACCTGTGAATTTGGGGAAAGTTGTTTCAGAAAGTAATAGAGGAGGATATTATAGAA
Organism: Picea mariana; assembly: GCA_032191745.1. Lineage (NCBI taxonomy): Eukaryota > Viridiplantae > Streptophyta > Pinopsida > Pinales > Pinaceae > Picea > Picea mariana. The sequence goes on along the minus strand of JASDQU010200833.1, from coordinate 7,816 downwards.
TCATCAGAGCCCAAAGTGGCGAAGGATTGACTCGAGGTCATAGCCGGTGGTCACATAGTGGAGAAAGGGTCTAGTGTAAGACTAGTATTCATGAATCGTTGTCGTCGATCATAAGAAAACAAATTTGTAAGTGCTCTGAACTTATACACGCGATATCAAGGGGACCTGTGTGAGAGTGTAAATCACTCAGGGTTAGTTGAAGACTCGAAGAACCAGTTCGGTTCAGAGAGTTTGAAGATCCAAGGCCGAGAGGTCACATAATCCCTAGGAGAGAAGGGGGTTGTGCACTAGAGTGGTATCAGAGTGGATACAAAATTGACTTATGTAGGTAGAGGAGACAAAGAAGTAGGATGATATCATTGAGTGGTATCAGATACATCAACACATTGCTGCCCAGAAGACGTGAAGAGACACTTGTAGCAAATAGAGCTATGGAAAGGGAAATGAGAGATCTCAGAGCAAGGCTAGATTCCATGGAAACAACACAAAGAAGAGCACTTTATGTTGGAGACATCAACGATGTAGAGAATGAAGAAGTGGAAGTCAAAGAATATGTAGCAGAGGATGTTGTGTAAGAGCGCTTGTTGAAAGCGGTTGTTAAGTTTGGAGCTAGAGAAAAGATATATATCCCAATGTATGAAGGTAACTTGGATGTCAAAGAATTGCTTGATTGGATACGAGCAATGGACAAGTATTTGGACTATGAAGATGTCGATGAGGAGAAAAAAGTTAAACATGTCATCACTAGGTTCAAAGGAGATGCAACACTGTGGTGGGATGAATTGCAGGCTGATGGGAGAAGCAAAGGAAAACAAAAGATAAATAGTTGGGATCGAATGGTAGCCAAGCTAAAGGAGAAATTCATACCCAAGGATTATCAGATCAATCTGTTTAGGAGACTATAGAACTTGAGACAGAAAAGGATGCCTATGAAGGAGGACACAGAGGAGTTCTACAGACTGAACATCAAGGCTGGAAAAAAAGATAGATATGAGGAAAAAAATACTAGGTACATTAACGGCATGAGATACGAAATTCAGGAAGAAATCAACATGATGACCGTAAAGACAGTGGAATATGCATACCATATTGCGCTGAAAGAAGAAGAGAAGTTAGCGAGGAAGCAGAGTTAACAAAACATAGGTAGAATCTTAAATAGACGCAAAGGAGTTTCCCATGACAAGACACAAAAGCCCAAAGGTGAGACAAAGAAACCACATAGTCACTCTAAGAGAGGAGGAAGTTCCCGAGGAAGGAAGAGTAGTGGTAGAAAATCTTTCCCTAGAGGTAGAGGAGGTGAGATAAAGTGTTAAGCCTGTGGAAAGGTAGGACACATGTCTTGGGAATTCCCCAAGAGAAAGAAAGAAGGAGGTGAAGCTCACATTTCGGAAGCGCATAAGCGAGATGTCAAGGCAGAAGGAGTAGAATATGGGATATCTTTGATGATGAAGAAAGTTCTCTTAAAGAGAAAACCAGAAGTTGAAAAGCTGGTACAAAGGAACAATTTGTTCAGTACAGCTTGCAAGACTAAAGACATAGTATGCAAGGTGATCATTGACAGTGGGAGCATCAATAATTTAGTATCCACAGAGATGGTGGAGAAGTTAGAAATGGAGACGACTGTACATCTGACACCATATAAAGTCTCATGGCTGCAGAAAGGTCATCAGGTGAAAATAACTAAACAATGCTTGGTTGAAATTAATATAGGAGGATATAGATATGAAATTCTATGTGATGTGATTCCCATGGATGTATGTCATTTTTTGTTGGGATGACCATGGAAGTATGACAGAAATGTCATTCATGATGGGAGAAGAAATACTTACACCTTGGAGAAGAATGGTAGAACACACATGTTACTGCGAATTGCAGAGAAGAAAGTAAAGGATGAAGCTAGCACGAGTATACTTCTCATGAGTGGGAAGGAACTCCTGACTGAAGTCAAGAAATAGCAGGAGATGCAGTTCTTTGTAGTGAGGAAGACGAAAATTATCCTTACAAGTAATTCTGTGGAAGATTTTCCTGAGGAAATTCAGGAACTGTTAGAGAATTTTGTTGACATAGTAGTGGATGAGTTGCCAAGTTGCCACCTATCAGAAGTACCAGCCATCAAATTGACTTGATACTAGGAGTAAGCCTGCAAAACAAAGCAACATACAGAATAACACCTCAAGAGAATGAGGAGGTGAAAAGACAGGTTCAGGATCTGTTAGACAAAGGTTTGGTCAGGGAAAGCTTGAGTCCATGCGCGGTACCAACCATGTTGAGTCCAAAGAAGGATGGAGGATGGAGAATATGTACAGACTCAAGGGCCATAAACAAGATCACCATTAGGTACATATTTCCATTGTCGAGGATGGATGACTTGATGGATTGTTTAAGCGGAGAGAAATATTTTTCAAAGATAGATTTGAAAAGTGGATATCCCCAGATAAGGATGAGAGGAGGTGATGAGTGGAAAACAACCTTTAAAACAAATGAGGGATTGTATGAATGATTTGTTATGCCGTTTGGATTAACAAATTCCCCGAGTACTTATATGAGTTTGATGAATGAAGTGTTGAAAGATTTTAATTGCAAGTTTGTGATTGTATATCTGGATGATATACTGGTCTTCAGTAAAACTGAAGAAGAGCATCTGAGGCACCTAACATTGGTGATGAAGAGGTTACAATGAGAGAAGTTGTTGATCAATTTAAAGAAGTCCTCTTTCATGAAGACAAAGCTCATTTATTTGGGTGTTGTGATCTCTTCGAATGAATTGAATATGGATCCTGAGAAGGTCAGAGAAATTAGAGAATGGTCGTTGCCAAGGAGTATATTTGAGGTAAGAAGCTTCCATGGATTAGCGAGTTTTTACATAAAGTTCATCATAAATTTTAGTGAGATTGGCGCACAAAGGATGGATACAATTAAGAAAAGACATAAGTCTTTAAAATGGACATAAGAGGATGAGAAGAGCTTCAACATATTGAAGTAGAATATAACAGAACAACCAATTCTGGTATTGACGGATTTTGGGAAGACATTTCAAGTGAGATGTGATGAGAGTGGAGTTGTAATTGGATTGGTCTTAAGCTAAGATAATAGACCTTTTGCGTACTTCAGTGAGAAGATGAACGATGATAAGAGAAAATAATCCACATATGATAAAGAATTTTATGCCATAATTTAAGCCTTGAGGAAGTGGAGGCATTATCTTGTTTCGAAGGAGTTTGTTTTGTATAACAATAATCAAGCCTTACAATTCATAACCAGACAAGAGAAATTAAACCAGAGACATGCCAAGTGGGTAGATTTTATGCAAAAATTCACTTTTGTCATCAAACATATTTCTGGTAATGCTAACAAAGTTGTTGATGCATTGAGTAGGATATCTCTAATTCTGCAGGAATTTCAAGTGAAGACCTTGGGGTTTGACTACCTTAAGGAGATGTATAATAGTGATCCAGATTTCAAGGAAGCATATGAAGCATCTATGAATCCTGTGCTCAGAGACATAAGCCAGTGGACCGAATATCCTATTCAGGATGAATTGTTGTTCAAGGGATGCCAATTGTGCATACCAAATTGTTCGATGAGGGAGAATTTATTGAAGGAAAAGCATATTTGAGGTCTAGCCAAACATTTCGGCCATGAAAAAATGTTTACTCAGTTGAACAATTCATATTACTGGTCAGGAATGAGAGCATAAGTGAAAAGGTTTGTAAACAAATGTAATATTTTCCAGTATGCCAAGGGAAAGAAGAAGAATACTAGGTTGTATCAACCATATCCTATTCCAGAGAGGCCTTGGGATGCAATAAGCATGGATTTTGTGTTGGGATTGCCAAGAACACAAAGAGGAAGTGATTCCATATTTGTGGTAGTGGATAGATTTTCAAATATGGTGCATTTTTTCCCATGCCAGAAAACTAGTGATGTGACGCACGTTGCTAACTTGTTTTTCAAAGAAGTTGTAAGAATCCATGGATTGCCCAGGATTATTGTTTCAGACAAGGATACCAAATTTTTTGGTCATTTCTGGAGAACCTTGTGGAAGAAACTGGGAACAAAACTATCCTTTAGTTCGGCATATCACCCTCAAATAGATGGCCAGACTGAGGTGGTGAATCACAGTTTAGGAGATTTGTTGAGGTGTGTGGTCACTAAACACCATATCCAGTGGGATCGAATTCTAGCACAAGCCGAGTTTTCATATAATGACTCAATGAACAGTAGCACCGGGAAAATCCCATTTCAAATAGTGTATGGAATGAACCCGAGGGGAGTGTCAGAGTTAAGAGATCTGGAGCAGAGCAAATTTAGGAGCATTGGAGCTAAAGACTTTGCTGCAGAAATGCAAGAACTTCATAATCAGATCAAGGAGCAATTGAAGAGGAGCATTAGTGAATACAAACGCAGAGCTGATCGACACAGGATGAGACTTGAATTTGAATTTGGAGATCAAGTTCTAGCACATATTAGGAAAGAAAGATTCCCAAGGGGAACATATAATAAGCTAAAGTTGAAAAAATATAGGACCGGGTAAAATCCTGGGAAAATTTGGTGAAAATTCTTATGAGATATAACTGCCAGAAGATGTGGGTATGTCACCCATATTCAACATTGCAGACCTGTATCCTTGCAGGGAATATGGATTTGGAGGATCCGAAGATCGGAAGGAGATCCAGTGGAAAAGTCAGATTCCTGTAGCAGAGAAGCTGCAGATGGAGAAAATCATAGATCGACTAATTGGTAAGAAGACTAGGAGGGAGACCCATTTTGGATATTTGGTAAATTGGAAAGGACGACCGGTAGAAGACGCCAATTGGGTCAGTGAAGTGGATATCTGAAATCATGGAAGGTCGGTGCAGGAGATCATGGACATGATTCCATGAACTTTTCAGCCAGAGGAGTATGATTCAGGAGCATCGCCAGCAAAGCACAAGTGAAGGACAACTAGGTGCACTAGTGCACATTTTGAAGAAATTTAAATTTTGAAGAATGCGTATCATGCAAATATTTCGAAAGGAGATTGTAATTAAAGAACATATTAAATGTTGTAGATATGGATGGTTCATGAAGACACCGGAGAATGTATTTTATTTTAATCTAAGCGAGTGCAATACAATTTCAATGTGTTCGATCTGATCTGTCTGTCACGAATATTTATTGTAATAAATGTTAGCAGTTGATAGCTTTTAATTTGGTAGGATAGCTTTAGAGTAGTTGGAGGGAAGAACTCGAAGAGCCCTCTTGTATAAAGCTTTGTATTGTTGCCCAATAGAGGTTGTTGTCCCTCTTGTTATTGATGAGTTGCTGAATCTATTGTATAGATTGCCATTGTAGTAAAGAACGAAGAGTTACCGAGAAGTAGTGTATGAACCTATGTACATTTTAGTTGAATGAATACAACAAAGGAGCATTGTCCCAAATGTATGGTGTTGATGCCTCTATTTGAGTGAATGAATGGTAGACTGTTTTCTTATTTGCAACTCTCTATTGTTTCTTGTTCTTGAATTTATGCATTCTTTTACATGCCTAGATGTATGAATCTGTGAGATTTTGAATAAGTTTCAATTGTTTCTCTTCTATGGGCGAGTGAAAATGTGCATAATGTCCGCAAGGAGTGCGTTGACATAGTCTGTTTCGACTCGTAAGCTCAGAAGAGATAATGTGAACCTTATTCGTGTGAAGAGTGCATAACGTCCACAAAGTGTGCATCGACAGAGTTCATTTTGTCTCAGAAAGTTCTAGAGAGATAACTTGAGAGAGTTTATCCGCAAGGAGTGCATGATTGAGTCTTTTGACTCAGAGCTCGAGAGGAGTATTTGAAGTTACTCATATCGTGGCTAGATTGCAAAGGAGAATGTGTTGCAAGGCGTGCACAGGCTGGAATTTGACTAAGTGTCGAAAGGAGTATTCCAAGGGGACAAGAGTCTGAGAGAGAAAAAACTAAAGAGGAAGAACGATGAGAAATCGTCTAAGGAAGGAGTCCTCTGAGATTTCTCCGATTTTAGCTCAAGCAGAGATTCATCCAGGAGGGATTGGAATCATTCCAGATCGTTAGATCTGGGAGGAGTTGCACGAAGGTCAATTAGGAGGAATTTCAAGAATTGGAGTTCAGGACACTTCCAAGCATTGAAAGGTGAGATCACCGAAGTCGTGAACTTGCGAGGTGAATCTTGACCATTGGCTGCGAGGAGACACGTGGAAACGGATTAGGGAATCTGATTGTTGGAGATCTAAAGGAAGTAAGGAAGGAGTAAGTGAAGTTTTGCGAAGTCACGAAGCCCGAAACATAGTTGGGCCTTCAGATCCAGGGAGATACGTGGCAGAGACCCGTGAATTCAGAGAAATTTGTTTCGGAAAGTAATAGAGGAGGAGATTGCAGAATCGTCGGAGACCAAAGTGGTGAAGGATTGACTCGAGGTCATAGCTCGTGGTTGCATAGTGGAGAGAGGGTCTAGTGTAAGACTAGTATTCACGAATCGATGTCACTGAGCATCAGAAAACAGAGTTGTAAGTGATCTAAAGTTAAACACACGACATCAAGGGGACTTGTGTGAGAGTGTAAATCACTCAGGGTCAGTTGAAGACCCAAAGAACCAGTTTAGTTTAGAGAGTTTGAAGATCCAAAGTCGAGAGGTCGCAAAATCCCTACAAGAGAAGGAGGTTATGCACCACATCACCATATCTCTTTTACTTTTGATGATAATTTCATTAAAAACACTTGAATTTTAGTGACAAAGACCTTTTTAAATAAAATACCTTCCCACTACAAGAAAATCCGTATATTGAATTGAAAAAAAAAATCCTATACAACTTTTTGATCATATCATGATAATGATAATAACAATACAAATTAAATTATTATTAAATTATTAAAAATAATATATACTTATCTTGTTATGACTATGAAATAAATATTAACACAATCCAATCTAAATAAATAATATCATAATTCAAGCTAAACTATCATTATATTATTTATTTATTATAATAATATGTAGTTATATTATGCAATAAATATTAACATAAATGGAATTAACATAACATTCATTTAGAAAGATCATCCCAATTTCAAAGTGTAAAGAGGCCAATGCTATGAAAAAGACAAAGCCCCTCGGGGACCGAATGTCATGGCTACACAAACAAGAGTCGCATTATTCCAAAGTTTAATGAATTGGAATTATTTGGAAGAAAGTGATGTCTTCTAGAAAACCTGGTTACTATTTTTAAAAGTTATATAGTTTAAATAACAATTTATTCATTGGATAATGATATATTTTTTTAAATATTTATTTTTAGAAGAAAAATATTTATTTTTAATTATATTTTTTCAAAATATTTATTTTTAATTAGAAAAAAAATTGATAAATTTCATTATTATTATTAATATAAATTCTAGAAATGTCTTCTGTAAAATTATTTCGCTATTTACAAAAGATGTTTGGTTTTTATCGTTACAATATTAGGTGGGGTGAACTAACTTTTATAGATATGGATATATGAAAATTATTTCGCCAATAATTGATTTTTTTTTTTATTAACTCTTAATTTGTTTTTATTTAAATATTAAATATAAAATATTTATTACATTTAATAAGTTAAACATTTTGTCAAGAATTGATTTTTTTAATTATTAATTATTAATTTGTTTTATATTTAGATATTAGATATAAAATATTTATTATATTTAATAAGTTAAACATTTTTATACAATTTTATTTATCTTATTAAGATAAGTTATTTATAATATTATTTATAATAGCACATTTGTACATAAACACAAATATATGAAGAATTTACATATATAAACTTTTAGTAT
>JASDQU010200832.1:0-19174 GCA_032191745.1 Picea mariana | reverse complement strand
TGACATAAATGGTATAAATAAACCTCATTATACATTCATTTGATACAAGTCAAATTTCAGAGAGAAGAAGAAGTAAAAGAAGACCGGATTTCAAGGGAGGATGAAGTCTTTTGGTGATGTGTTCTAAGGTATGTTATTTTCAGGTCATCTTACCATTTTTTCCATAAATTTTTTTCTAGAACGACTCAGATGGTGAAATAGCTATGTTAGTGAGAATACATATCAAGGTACCTCTGGTAAAAAGTCCAGCTCTTGATTCACTATAATTATGGAGATATACTCTGTGGAATATAGGGTTTGTGACCAGTCCTGAAACTAGTCAAAAAACAGGTGTTCCGGGTAAAACAATCATAACTTTATCATACAGACTCCAAATGTAGTGGGACCACTTCCATTGGAAATATTATGGACTTTAGTTTCTTGTGTGCGAGTTTCAAAATCAGATGTTAAATATTGAGCGCGGGGCATGCTGTACAAGTCGGGTCTTCTGAACAGATCAAAATTGAATAAAGTTTTATTATCTCTCATATATTCTTGGGTGGAAGGAAGGGGCAAGGATAGAGAGTTTAGATCTCTCTTTATATTGGAGGATTGTATCTTCATCTTGGAGGTTTATCCCTCCCTTTACATTTGGAAGCTGTAGCTACCTTTGGAAGTCATTACTTCCCTTGAACAAAAAACTATTGATTATTTCTCATATATTGTGCATGGTGTATTGTGGTGTATTGGTGTAACTCTTATACTATTGTTCATTTCTCATTGGATATAATTGAATGGTTTAAGTATAAGTTGAAAAATGTTTTAAATTGTACTTGATACTGATTCACCCCCCTCTCAGTATCAACAAAAAGATAGTTTTCATATTTTCGTAGATTAAAGATAGTTTCTTTCTTTCATAGATTAGAAGAGATAGTTTTCTTGCTTTTGTAGATCAGAAGATATAGTTTTATTGTTGTTGTAGGATAGATAGACTTTGATTTGATAGATTAGATAATAGTTTACTTATCATATATTAAGCATTAGTTGGTAGTTCTTCTTGCTTTCAATAAAATAGATTTCCTTTCATGCATTAGAAATAGTTTTGCATTGAGCATTTAGTCCACTTGCCTCTTAGGCTAGATAGTTGTTCAATGAGAAGTTTTAATTTGATTTCTTGCAGTAGTTAGTTGTTTTTTCTTACTTGTCTATTTGCTTTAGTAGGTTAGTTAATTTTCTTTTCTTACTTGTCTATTTCTTTAGTAGGTTATATAGTTGTTTTTGTGTACTTGTCTATTTGCTTTAGTAGGTTAGTTAGGTGTCTTTGCTTGCTTCTTTATTTATTTTCTTTCATAGGATAGTTTTTCATTGAATTAAGGTTGGCAAGTTAAAATAGTTTTCTTTTGTTAGTTGCTCATTATTATGCTTAGTATTTTTCCTTTTCTTATTTTTGAACTAGTTTCCTTTGAATATGGTTTTTGACTTGCTTTTCTTAGGACTATCCATCGATCCTTGGCCCAAAAGCACTTAGGTTACCGAGTTTCAATTTTCTTAGTAGGGTTTTCTCATTAGATAGCTTTGCTTGAGTAGATTAGGCTTAGATAGCTACCTTCATTAGTTAGACTATACTCCTACCAGCCCTTCTACCTTTGGCATATATTTTTCTACAACTCTAAGTTTACTTACCCCAGGTTGACAATTTAATTAAAGGTTTTTAGTGTCTTTTTAGTGCATATAGAACACCTATCATTTTTGGCACCATTGCTGGGGAGTTGTTTCAAGGTAAGAATTAGTTAGGAATTAGATCATTTCTAGACCTTAGCATTAGTTTGGTGGTGAGGGAACTTTAAGATGAGAGGTAAGAACCCATGCATCCATTATAGTAGGTTTCCCCAAACCCATTAGTAGTTTTTGTTTTTTGTTTTTTTTATGAATAGACATAGAAATCAAATGGTTTTTTTTTTTTTTTTTACTTTCTTTCATGAATAGGCCTAGAGACCCACAAGGTATATACATTAAATCAAAATTAGACCTTTCAACCAAGGTTCCTTCCGATCTCTTTGGGGGAAGGAATGTTCCGCTTATAAAATCCACAGACTGATACTGAAAAATAGAAGCTAGCTCAACTCAAAGAGATAAAATAGTCTCTGGAGAGACTAATACATGGAGCACTATAGAACAAGAAATTGAGGCATCAATCATACTGGGACATGAGGCAATACCAATTGAGTCTTCCACAGAACCAAACAATACAACCTTTTCTTTACACCACCACAAGGGGACCCTAACTTTAAAGAAATCATAGACCCTAAACAGGTGAATCTTTTGTTTAGTAGTTTAGCCAATCTAATAATATCTCAAACTAGCACAAAAACTTTGGCACCAATAGTCTCAATCGGCTCGAGTAGAGTCCCATATATCCAATCTGTAGGAAGACCTTTCCATCAAAGGGAAACCTTGTTTTCTTCAAAGGTAAAACCACCTAGGTACTCTCTTTTTGGAAACCAAGCCAATATGGATGATCAGGAGGACCATAACAATGTAAGACACAGAGAGGAAGAAGAAACTGGAAACCAAACCGAAACTACTTTCAGATTTCCGAGTTTGGACACCACTCCAAATGCCAGCATGAAGAATATTCCTCTCTCAACACTACCTACCTTTTATGGTAAAAATAGTGAAGATCTAGACACCTTTCTATTTGAATTTGACATCTTGTGTAGGAGCTACAACTACATACAAGATGACCAGAAATTAAAACTCTTTCCAACCACCCTCAAAGAATTTGCACTAAGATGGTTCATGGGGTTGGGAGAATCACGTATTAGGTCTTGGGAAGACATGAAAGACATCTTTCTTAAGAAATACCAAGACTACTGCAAGACCAAAGAGTCTCGTAATGATATCTTTAAAATCCAATGATTAGAAGATGAGACCATTGAAGATTATATGGAAAGATTTGGTTACATCTCCCATAGGTCAAAATGCTATGACCTCCCAGAGGATGCAATTAGGGCTCTTTTCCTTAAGGGAATTTCAGAAGAATATCTAGAAATGCTTAACCTAATGGCATCAGGTGACATATCTCATAAACCTTTTTCTGAAATATGTGAAATGTGTAAAAACTACTCATGGAGTAGAGCCAAAATAGGAAAGAATGTTCAGGACCCTTACAATAGAAGCTTAAAACTAGTTAGTTCAGGTGGTATTACAAGAACATAGATAGGGAACCTTTTAGAGAACTTCAAGACATATATCTTAAGCACAATATGTTCCCAATTGGACACCCTAAACATAAAAAAGAAACAGAAGGAGGAAAATGCAGCAATGAGCATATATTGCCCAAGATGCAGGAGGAAGCATTTCTCAAGGGAATGCCCATTAGATAACATTTTAGTTTGTGGATTTTGTATATAAGACCATGTGACTAAAAAAATGCCCATCATTACCTAGTTTAGTAGCCATCTATAGGAGTGGAGATCTTGGGGAGTCTTCTTATGCACCTAGGAGGCCATGGAATCCTAGGAGTCAACCCACATACCTGGATCTATAGTCTCAAGTTCCACCCTATTATCAACAACAACAATGGAACTCACTAGGTTGGAAACATTGGTCTACTTAGTACCACCATCCTTGGATTCAAGGATGGAGGGGAGGACACAACCAAGGAAATCCTCAAGCTCCACCTAGCTCTATGTCAAACCATCCTTATCCTCAGTTCTCATCGAACACTCTGCAGCTTCTACCAGATTTTGTTCCACCACCTTTACCTCCTATTCCACAACAAAAACAACTAAAATATAAAAATGTGAGCTCCCCGAGACCGACACTATTACCGGCACAACCAGTTCCAAATCCTAATATAATCCCCCTCAACCTCTTCACAATGTTGAGATGTAGGCCTTCCCGACATATGCTATTACTCTTGTTCCATTACAGGAAATTCAACTAAGATCGGGAAAATTTCTAGATAGGCAGAGACCTTCAGTGATGATCCAGGAAGAAGAAGAAGAAGAAACCACCAAACAACCCACAGATGACACTAGGTGGGAAGATGTTATCCTCCCGAAGAATCAAGAACCCAAGATTCCCAAAAATTAAACTTCACAAATTAGGAAGGTCCCTCCTTATCCAGACTAATTGGTAATCAAGAAACCTACCACCCGACCATAATTTGCATTTTGAATGAATTGAAAAATATTTGTGTGAAGATTCCCCTGCTTCAAGCCATTAAATACATTCTGATCTATAGTAAGGTAGTCAAAAAATTGTGTATCAAGAAGCTAGGTATGAAGAAAAAATATCCTCCTACAGTACACTTGATAGGAGGACTCTCTGAGTACATATCAGAGAAGCCAAAACTAGCAAAATATGGGAACCTAGAGAACCCCGTAGTGACTATAACTATTAATGAGGTCTCCATTGGAAACACTCTCATAGACCTAGGGAAATCCATCAATATTATGACCGCTACTACCTTGGAAAAATTACAGTTACAACCTCTCCTTTGGCCTACCCCAACCATTTTGGAACTAACAGATAAGACTAGGGTTATACTTGAAGGAGTTTTATATGATATCATGGTTACCTTAGCCTAATGGGAGTACCCCATAGATTTTATTATCATTCATTCAAAGGATCCTACCAAAGGCCATCCCGTTATTTTGGGAAAGCCTTGGCTAGCCACAACCAATGCATTTATTGGCTATAGAGAAGGCAAAATGACCATCTCAAATGGTCTCTCTATCAAGAAGCTCACCATTTACCCTCTAGATAAACCTATTATGGAGAACCTATGGTGGTTTGAATGCCCATACGAGAATGAGGATTGGGAAGAACCTGCATTGCCAAGTGACCATGCATGGGCACTTCAGGGGCACACAACAAAAAATGTGCTAAACCAGTTCATTTTTGCTATCACCTGTGTGGATTTTCCACAATCTTTTCCCCAATTCGAGTATATTTTTGGGGAATAATTTCAAGAACAATTAGATCCATCCATTTTTTCAACGACATCTATTTTCAAAATAGATGAGTCTGCCATGTCTTATACTATGCCCTACGAGATTAGTCCAAGGAAATTTTTACATATAAACTACGAGCTAGATGCAGATCAACATAAACAATTAGTAGATATCCTTAAAGAACAATTAGGAGCATTTTCCTAGGAATACACTGACATTAAGGGTATACACCCTGACACATGCATCCCTCACATATATACCTAGGGGAAAGTAACACCTGTTAGGAAACCCCAAAGAAGGATGAACCCAACACTCAAAGACATAGTCAAGGAGGAAATCCAAAAGTTGTTAAATGTCGGATTTATCTATCCCATCTCCGACAATAAGTGGGTATCCCCACTTGTAGTGGTTCCAAAGAAATTGATCAGGAAATGGATAATTTGTGTTGATTTCCAAGAACTCAACAAGGCCACTCTGAAAGACTACTTTCCTCTCCCTTTCATTGACTAGGTTCTAGATACCATGTCTAGATAGAAGTATTTCTCTTTTCTATATGGATATAATGGGTACAATCAGATTCTTATAGCACCAGAGGACCATGACAAGACTCCATTTACTTGTCCTTGGGGCACTTATGCCTATAGGGTCTTACCATTTGGATTGTGTAATGCCCCTACCACTTTTCAATGAGCAATATTAGGGATATTTGTCGATCTTATTCATGGTTGTGTGGAGGTCTACATGGATGAATTCACAATATATGGAAACACTTACTAGGAAGCCTTAGACAACTTAGAAGAAGTCCTCATCAGATGCCAGGAAATGAACCTATCTCTAAGTCATGAAAAATGAAAAATGTTGTTAACTAAAGGAGTTGTTCTAGGACATAATGTTTCATCTGAAGGAATAAAATTCAATCCTTCAAAGATTGATGTCATTATCAAAATCCCACCCCCCAAGACTTAGAAAGATGTAAGAATCTTTCTTGGACATGCCAGATATTACCGACGGTTTATTGAATATTTTACAAATATTACTGCACCTATGTTCGGATTATTAATAAAAGATGTTGACTTTGTTTGGACTGAGCTGTGTCAAACTTCCTTTGAAACCCTGAAAGCTAAGTTGTCTATGGCACCAGTTCTTAAGGGGCCCAATTGTACTCTCCCATTTCATATATCCACTGATGTCGCCGACACCGCAATAGGAGGGTTCATATATCCACTGATGCCTCTAACACCGCAATAGGATGGGTATTAGGGAAGAAAGAGGACCAGTAGTCCTATGTCATTTATTTTGTAAGGAAGAACTTGTTCCTTGCCGAGTTAAACTACACAGTCACCAAGAATGAATTATTGGCAGTTGTTCATGCTATCAACAAAATTCGTCATTACATTACAGGTTATGAAGTATTTGTACATACCGATCATTTCGCCATTAGATTCCTTATGAACAAACCTATAAATAATGGTCGAGTGACCAAGTGGCTTTTGCTATTGAAAGAATTTAATATTATTGTGCTTGACCGACCTGGAAAGGATAATGTAGTAGCTGACTTTCTTTACCAAATAAAAAATTAGGATGATGGTATCCCTATAAATGATAGTTTCCCAGATGAGAACCTCTTTTCCCTTTCTATCAATACCCCATGGTTTGAAGATATGGAAAACTATCTGGCCACTAGGAAGTTACCATCTCATTTGTCACCTCATGAAAAGCGGAAAATTATTACACAAAGTGCTAATTACTCTTGGGTTGGTCATGATCATTTTCGCATAGGTTCTAATTTGATTATTCGTACATGTGTTTATGAGGATGAGGTATCTGATATACTATGAAGTTGTCATGATGGACCATGTGGTGGCTACTTTTCTGACAAACATACAACATATAAAGTGTTACATTCGGGTTACTATTGGCCTAGCATTTTCAAATATGCTGCCAATTATGTGAGAAGTTGTGATAGTTGCCAAAGGATAGGAAGGCCTACGTCAGCTGATGAAATGCCTTTGCGTGACCAAGTTATGATAGAACCCTTCGGAAAATGGGCCCTCAACTTTGTAGGACCAATTTCACCCATGTCTCATAGGAAGAACTATATTTTGGTTTGTACAGACTATTTCACCAAATGGGTAGAGGAAAAATCCCTATTAATGGCTACAGAGAAGTTTGTTGTCAATTTTATCTATGAAGACATATTTACCTACTTCAGAGTCCCTTGTGAAATTGTTACCGACCAAGGCACTCAATTCACTTATAAGATTGTGAAAGAGCTAATAAAGAAATATGTCATTAAACATTGTAAATCTTCTCCATACCACCTGCAAGCCAATGGTCAGGTAGAATCTACAAACAAATTTATGAAAGCCATATTGACCAAGACTATTCAATTACATCACTAGGATTACGCTGTTAGACTCCTAGAGGATTTGTGGGCATACCAGACTACCTGGAGGAATACCACTGGGCATACCCCTTATGAGATAGTGTACAGGAAACAAGTACTTTTACCTATAGAATTCCAAGTAAGGACCTTTCGTATTTCCATAGAATTAGGATTGAACTTGGATGAGGCTCAGAAGCAACGAGCCCTACAATTGAATGAGTTGGATGAAATTAGGCAAGATGCCATCCAACGGACAATATTAGTCCAAAACCAGAGGATCAAGTGGCATGACAAGTTTATCAAGAAGAAACACTTCCAACTTGGTGATTGGGCTCTATTGTTTGATTCTCGATTCAAAAAATTCAAAGGAAAACTTACCACCCACTGGTTGGGCCCTTACGAGGTAGCCACTCTATATGACAATGGAGCTATAAAAATTAAAACAATTAGCAATGGATAAGTCTCCTTTGTTGTAAATGGACACCGACTTAAGTTTTATCATAAGCCCATTTCTAGAGAGGATTTTCTACAGGTCATGTAAACTGACAAGGAATTGGCCTTAGTAAATGGGGCAGTCCCCCCTTGTTCTTGAATTTTTTTTTGAATTTCCCACTGTACATATGTAAATAGTTTTTGAATTTTGTTAATAAGGCAATTCTAGAGATTTTTGTAAGTATTTATTTCACCAGGAGTACACGGTTTCAAGGTTCTTTCCTCAAAACATTTGTTATACTTGAATTTTGTGTCCACTAAAACATCAAATGAATATTGACTTACTGTAGTTAGCCATATTTTTTCAAACATTCTCATTTTTTAAGGCATTCTAAAGTAGTTTCTCTTGAAACACTTCACCACTGTATAAGGAAGTGATACCATAACTATCAAGCCTAAAGGTCTCTCGTACAGTTTTTCCAAGAAACCTGAGTAAGTGAGTCAAGTGTCATTATCAAAGAGTAACAAGGAAGTCTAATTAGTGTTTAGTCATGGAAACATCACAATAACTACAAAGGAAGAAAGTAAGTTGAGCCTAGAGATACCTTTATGTTCTTTCTCAATGGTACCATCCACTACACACTAAATAGCTTGATTATATCATATCTTTAGATAGGCCACATCTGCTTAAGTACTCCTTACATCGAGACAATCATTAAGTAATATAACAAAAATTCATCCTCTAACATAAATACCATCCCAATTGAAAAAAGAGAAAGAAAAAGTTGTTTTCAGAGCTGTTCCCCCATCTTCTTGCATAAGAAATCTTATACTAAAATCTTAAAGCATGGAGGGCCAGTCTCTGAGGGTTTAAGAGGCTAACCTGTCTAGATACTGAACAAGTTTACTGGCAGTGGAGTCTTGTCTGTGGTATGACTAGGTAAAACCGCCCGAGTATTGAACAGGCTTGCTGGCAGCGAGGCATTCTACCTAGAGAGAATGGTATTCTGACAAAAATAAATAATAAATTTAAACTTGTTCTGATGTACGACATTACTTGCAAACAAATTTGACATGAGGTATGTGTGGTTAAGCTAAGGTTAATGAACTCCATCAACTTTCCATTGCCTACCTCTTCTTATCTATATATAGGATCTCTTATCCTATAGGTGGGGCCATATGCTAACCGTCTCGTTAGACCAATCTGTGAAACATTATTTTTTCACTTGACATACTATAAATCTTCAACTATTGGGGATACTGACTGGTTTCCTATACTTTTGATTGTGAGGTGTCACAATACTTAGGTGTGGGGGAGGGGTTCATGAGCTGACAAATAATCATTGCCTAGAGAAATAACTCTTTGCAAGAATTTTTGTATTATTACCATGATACAAGTTATTACATTGATATTCATGTTATTTTTGAAATGCTTAACTCCCATGTGCTATAAATCACTGAACACATACTTAACAGACCACTCTTTATCGGTTTATCGTTTCATTACAAGCTTCATATTGTAGGTTTGACAATTCATTTTTATGCTTGCTATAACTTGTTCATTGTATGTTTTTGACATTATATGTCATATGAAATAATATTGAGTGAGCATGGAGCATTCTGACTCTACTCATTAACTATTGTGATTGTCAAAAACACTTCAAATTTGTAGGCTATCCATTATAAGAGGTGAAAATGCACTTAACACAGATTATAACATGGTGTTTAAGCCCAAATTCGAGAGCATTTCAGGAGAAAAAGGGTATGCTAAGGAGTTTATAAAGGTAGAATTGATTAACCCCCTCATCGTCATCACAAGGTTAATTACATGTGAAGGTAGATACTCCATCTTCAAAGCTTTTCATTTCATATTGTTAGCTCATTTTCTGTTCAACAAACCTTTGAAATTCCCCTTCTATTTTCTCAAAATCTTGGAGAAGATGTTCTCTCAAGTGAGGAGAAATGTGACTAACCCCCACAATAGTCCCTTCCACCATGGCTTGATCAAACTCCTCATTCCTGCCAAACTAGAGAATCAAGGGAAAAATTGGGATGCCTTTATCTACCAATTTGCAAACCCTAACTTGACAGTTAAGACCGACAAAAATCCACTTAGCCTAAAAAATATCTCTCCATCCAAACCACACTCTCCAAGAACTCCAAACCCCCTTGCAAAAATCCTCTCTTTGCTGGAACAATACCCAAATCTTGTTGATATCTCTACGTCTTCATCAGGTAAAATGACCAAGAGAAAAGACCAAAAGAAGCCTATTGTTAACCCCCCAATGTCTTCACTCTCTCTTGATCCTACACCTAAAAATCTCCAAGAAGTAATGCAAAAATACTTTCCCATCATTCCCACAAATAAGAGGGGAGCCAATCGATTTGGTAAAGGACCCTTTCGGAAGAGTACCCGGAGCACGAGAACCAAGCCTTATGAAAAACCTCCACCTACTTCGAATCCTATCCAAGTATCCTATGACCTTGAGAACCCTCATAAGAAACATAGGGAAGTTTTTGTGAATGGATTAGAGCCATTAAGGAAAACAAAATCAGAACCTACCTCACCTTACCGATCTCCCATCACTCCTACTTCATCCATGCCCACTCTAGATCCTAAAACTGATATATTGTCCACATCCCTCAAAGGATCTAAGCCTTTCTTGGAGATCACCAATTCTACCCCAACCATAGAGGAGCTACAAAAGGAAAACCATCAGCTTCTCCAACAATTGGAAGAGAGGAATTCAATAGATACACACCTTCATCATGACAATGCAGTCCTTCAAACAAAACTTAACTCTCTTCAACCATTGGTTGATGAGATGACCAAATCTAACCGCAACCTCAGAGAACAATTGAAGCAACACAAGAGGCACAAGGCTAAGTCTTCACAACAATAAGGAGAAGCTTCCAAAGCCGATCCTCCTCAGCAAGCCTAGTCATGAGGGGTAACTTATTTTTGTTTGTAGTGGGACCTGCAAAATCATAAGTGTGGGGGTAATGTTGGGCCTGAGATATGATCACTTTTAAGATGATTATTATACACTTTTGTCACACGTACATATGTGTTTTTCATATTTTAAAGGAGTTTTTTGAAGAATTTCATGATAAAATGGTATGATCGGCATAAGGTACATGTGATTCATGTTTAATGATTGTATTATGTATAATTCATCATGTTTTATGATTACCAAGATCTAATTCATGTTTTTATTGTGTTACAGGGAAAAAATGCACCACGTTTCTACTTCTGGCACTTGATCCAACACTCCTTCCAGTACTCATTCCGGCAATTGATCTGACACTTTGTCCAACACTGCGTATTGCAAAAAAACATAGGGCAACTTGGCAGTTATGGCATTGGCAGCCAGTGATGGGAAAATCAGGCATGTGGGTTTTTTTCATGCTTGCCCCCTTCAGCTACTGAGCTCCCGAAAACTCAGTTTCAGTTGCTCAAGAGGGCGATTATTGGCTCACTCTGTCTTATCAGTTAGGGCATCATTTATTGTAATTTGCCAAAATTAGAAGTGGTTCGACCCTCCTGTGGTCAACTACTTGGTTTGTAAATGTTATAAATACCACTGAGGTGGCCAGATGATTGTTAAGTAGAATAAGCATTAGAATTGTCAGTGTGATAGACAAAAAAATGATTTTACTCTGTTTTGAGTTTTTACATTGCCAGATTATGCCAGAAATATGTTTTTGAGTTTTTATGGCGAATTCATCTTGTTGAGCACATGGTGTACTTTTAGGAAGTGATCACGACTTTTTGGGGGGCCCACTAGCAGTCTGGTAACTGTCTTCATGTTTGTTTATGCATCTCCTAATTTAATTGTTCTCTTTATGTTCTGTACATGCATATTTTTATTGTGTTAATTAGTTTGTTGTAGTTTAATTGTTTTGATTTTATTTTGTAGGTTAGAATGATAAGATGTGTTAGCATGCATTGATCTTGTAGATTAGGAATAGACTTGCAAGTCTCTATACTAACCCCATATGCAATTAGATGTTAGATTATGCTTTGATTTATGATTTTATAGTCAAGTTTAAAACAAATTTTAATTAGAATAGAACAGAGTTTGATTTGGATTTTCTTTGACAGGGATTTGATGGATGGATAGAATTAATTCAAGTTTTTAATTATAGCTTGCTTATTTCAGTTTTATATAGATCTCGTTTAATTAGTTTGTTGGTTAATGTAGATTGTTACTTTACTTTTCAATATCATACTTTAATTTATGTTTTTAATTATTTCCTTATTGTAGTTTGAATTGTTAGAATAGACATAGCATAGTTTCATTTTACGTAATTTCCTTTCCTAGAGTTAAATTGTAATTATATTTCTTATTTAATGGTTGAATCTAGTTTTTCTTACATATTGTAGAAGTATAATGTTGATCTTGTTATGTTGTTGATGGTTTATCCATGAATATGCAGGGTATTTAACATTGTTTTGTCATGGCTAAACTGTCATTGGATTGTTTAATCCATACCTTTCACTTTGCCATTGAGATTAGTGTTGAGCTTATACCACTGGAATTTTCCTTTTTTTTCAAGTTCCATCGAGATATTATCTGACACCGAAGACATTCACACAACCACCAACATTATATTTGAATTGTCATAGGTTGAAATATAGTTTTCCTGTTTTTGTAGATTAAAGATAGTTTCTTGCTTTTGTAGATTAGAAGAGATAGTTCTCTTGCTTTTGTAGATCAGAAGATATAGTTTCTTGCTTTCATAGATTAGAATAAAGTTGTATTGTTGTTGTAGGATAGATAGACTTTGCTTTGATAGATTATATAGTATTTTACTTATCATAGATTAAGCATTAGTTGGTAGTTCTTCTTTCTTTCAATAAAATAGATTTCCTTTCATGCATTAGAAATTTGCATTGAGCATTTAGTCCACTTGCCTCTTAGGCTAGATAGTTGTTCAATGAGAAGTTTTAATTTCATTGCTTGCAGTAGTTAGTTGTTTTTTCTTAATTTTCTATTTTCTTTAGTAGGTTAGTTAGCTGTCTTTGCTTACATGTCTATTGCTTTAGTAGGTTAGATAGTTGTTTTTTCTTACTTTTCTATTTGCTTTAGTAGGTTAGTTAGGTGTCTTTGCTTGCTTGTTTATTTATTTTCTTTGATAGGATAGTTTCTCATTGAATGTAGGTTGGCAAGTTAAAATAGTTTTCTTTTGTTAGTTTCTCATTATTATTCTTAGTAGTTTGCATTTTCTTATTGTTGAGCTAGTTTTATTTGAATAGGGTTTCTGACTTGCTTTTCTTAGGACTATCCATCGATCCTTGGCCCAAAAGTACTTAGGTTACCAAGTTTCAATTTGCTTAGTAGGGTTTTCTCATTAGATAGCTTTGATTGAGTTGATTATCCTTAAATATCTACCTTCATTAGTTAGACTATACTCCTACCAGCCCTTCTACCTTTGGCATATATTTTGCTACAACTCTAAGTTTACTTACCCCGGGTTGACAATTTAATTAAGGGTTTTTAGTGTCTTTTTAGTGCATATAAAACACCCATCAATGCTGTAAATATTTACTGTCATAGAGGAGAACCAAATATCCTTCCTTAAAGTTCTTATTCTTTATGTATATTTCCTACCAGGCTTTATCCTTTGCTTTCTGTACCTCCTGATGGAAACCAACTATAATTCTATCTTCTTCAAGTTCAATGAGTTGAGCCAATATTTCATGTACTATGCCTCTTTCTATCATGTCTGTAATAACTTCAATGCACATACTAGGTATTAAATCCTCCAAGGGAACTACTGCTTCATGTCCATACACCAATATGAAGGGTGTCTTCCCTGTTATCTTCTTGCATGTAATTCTATAGGACCATAACACTGGTGGTACATTCAAGTCCTGATCATCCCTGTTCACATTGGAAATATTGGTCAAGGCATTCTCCAATATCTTGTTAAATGATTCCACTGGTCCATTAGCCCGAGGATGATATGGAGTTCTCTTCTGATGATGTATCTCAAATTATTCAAGCATTTCCTTGATTGCACTATTAATAAAATGAGTCCCTTGATCTCTCATCAAAATTCTTAGGCATCCAAACCTTGTAACTACCTGCTCAAATAGAAAGTGTGTTGCAGTCTCTACATTGCATTTTTTCACTATTGTTGACTAAGCCCATCTGGTTAAGTATTCTTTCGTTGTAATTATATATCTTTCCCCTGATATGCTTGCTAGTGAATTAATCAATCCTAAAAAATTTACTTCCCATTTATCAAAAACATTTAAAGTTACCTGGGGTCTCAAGGGCATCTCATCCCTTCTAGATGATTTTCCAAATATTTGACAAACATCACAATTCTAATAGTACTCCTTTGCATCTTTATGAACTATTGGACACTGAAGTTCTACACACAATACCTTATGTGAAGTAGCCTTCCCACAAAATGACCTCCAACTATGCCTTCATGTGCTTCTGCCAAAATGATGGAACGTTCATGTTCCATAACACATCTCCTTAGAATGTTATATGCTCCGAGATTATATAAGTGTCATGCAATTAGTTGATATTCTATAGCTCTAAATACCAAGTTCTTCTTCTTCACAGTATTAAATTACTTTGGGGAAACTCCTATACTCAGAAACTTAGTAATGTCAGCAAAATATTCATCAGTAATATGGACTGAAAATAGTTATGCATCAAGAAAGTTGTCTTCCAAATTGCTTGGTTCTTCTCCATTGGTTATTCTAGATAAATTATTTGTTCTTGCATTTAGTGTTCCAGGATTCACCACTACTTCAAAGTCAAATTATTGGAATAACAATATCCATTTTGCATATTCTTCCCCCCAACACTGGCTTATTGACTAAATATCTAAGAGAAGAATGATCTGTAAACATATTGAAATGTTGGCCTAACAAATATGTCTAAATTTATGCAATGCATATACCATAGCCAACCCTTCCCTTTTAGTAGTATTGTAGTTCTATTCTAAATATGACAAATTCATGCTTGCAAATATTATAGGTTGGTCTATATCATCTTCTCCTCGTTGTGTCAATACTTCTCAAAGTGATATTGATGATTCATCCACATTCACATGAAATTATTTTGACCAATCTAGAAACACTAAAATTGGTGCATTCACCATCTTTTCCTTCAAAATATCCAAACTCTATTGGTACTCATCATTCCACTGATACTTGTTGTCCTTTTTCAACAAATTCTCCATTGTCCTAGTAATATGTGCATATCCTCTTATAAACTTCCTATAGTAACCTGTATGTCCAAGTGTAGATTTTAACTAGAGCACTAACTTAGGTGGTGGTAAGTTAACCATGACAACAATTTTGGTAGGATCCACTAGTAGGCCCTGTTTACACACCACATGTCCTAGCAATATCCAAAAATTTGTGTTGAAAATACATTTCTTAATCTTCAATGAGATCTGACACTGTATACACCTATTTAACATTATTCTTAACACTTCAACATGAACCTTCAATAAACTAAACATTGTCTAATCATCCAAGTAAACTTTCAAAAACTTATGAACAAAATCCTTAAAGGATGCTACTACTACTCTTGAAGAAATTGTAGGTGCATTCTTCAACCCAAAAGGATTTATTATATACTGATATAATATTCATTCTAATGTAAAAAAAAAATTATATCTATCTTCTCGTGCTTTCGTGATATAATGATACCTTGAAAACCCATTAGTAAATGAATATGCTTCTTGGCCTCCTACATTATCCAGTATGTCATCTATAAATGGGGTAGGAAAAGGATCATGTAAACATGCATCATTCAACTTCCTCAAGTCAACACAGATCCTTACTCTCCCTTTCTTCTTATCCTATACTAACATGAGGCTGATCCATTCAGATTGTTCCACAAGTTCTATGATACCAACTTCTAACATCTTGTCAATTTATGCTTTCACTTTTTACTTATATACTGCATTCAATATGTAAGGTCTCTATCTTATAGGTCTAGCATCTGGTCTTAAAGGAATATTCATTTCTCCATTTTCTCTTGCTACCCGTTTCATTTATGAAAAAGTGGCTGGAAACAAGTCGTTATACTCACGCAGTAACTCTATGATGCTTTCCATTATCTAGTTGTCCCAATAATCACCAATACTTGCAATCTTTGTCTTTTATTTTGTTCCAATGTTAACATTCTTGATATTCAATGGTGAAACATATTATTATAAATCTAATTGTGGTCCCTCTACTTCTCTTTCCCCTTCTACTTCTGGTATTTGATTGTTGCACAAGTTTTCTTCTGCTACTAGATCATCTTCTGCCACATGATAATAGTGTAACAATTGTCTAACATTCTGTCTATTATGATTATGATATGCTGTGAAAATATTAAATTCTGGTTCTTCAAATATCCTATATATTACCACTTTTAGTGTTGTATCGACCATTGGATTTTCATGCTCAACTGAAAATATAATAATAAAATTTTGTTGCATTTCCTCCCAATTGGCAGTTCCTCTGCGTTGTTCTAGTTTTGTGTACTAGTTCCTTGGTATGCCTTCCAATGTATGAGAAAATTGATGTGACCATTCCTCTGGTGGTACCAACCTCCATTGAACCATACACCTATAGATATGCTTTATTGGTTGTCCAATCCCATCATACTTCTTCAAGTATTTATTCTGCTACTTTGTGCCAAATCTAATGCATAATAACCTTTTACATTGAAACCAATTATTGATCACCTCCTTATGATTTCCCCACCATCATGTAGGTGTTTCATTCAATGTAATATATAATATTGATAATAGTTGATTTTCCAAAACTTCTATCTCAAAACTTCTTAAAAAATCCTCCAAATTATTCTGACCATAGAAAGTAGGAGGTTCTCTTACCTCTCATCCAATCCATTTCAGCATGAGCGTCATTATGTTGGAAAATGTTTAATAGGCATCATATGCTTCTCATTGATGGCAAGTACAGCAGTGATGATGGCTAGAGTATAGCAGCGATGATCAACAAGAAAATAGAAGATAAGTCTAGGAAGATCAAATGATCGAAGGCAATGCAACATTGATAAAAATATTGAAGTCCTGTAAAGTTTGTGAAGCGTTTCTGATCGTTGGATCCCATCCAAAATTCCTGACAAAATGAGGGTCGTCATATCTGAATATAGACAAGAAGAGCACACTGAAGAGGAGAATAGATCTCAAGCATTAGATCTGACCACAGGACCTGACCATCATTGGATCAAGGAGAACCTGCACACCTTTTAAAGTATAACAAAGAGAAGCGGGCGTAATCGCGATATGCGAAATCGCAACTTAATCTGAGCCGTCAGATCAAGGTTGAATCTGGACCATTGATTCCAGTCCATGTTAGAGTTTCGAGGATCACGTGTTGGAGATGACAAGTAATATCATCCACAAAAATCTCGATTTCGTGATATGAAAAATCGCGACGTAATCTGAGCCATCAAATCTAGATCACATCTGGACCGTTGATCCAACTCACATCAGCAAACCACGTCAGCTAGGAACATGTGGCACAACCAAATAATGACAAGTGTCAAACTGATTCAACATTTCAAGCACATGTAAGTCACGAATCAGTGTGACATGTGACAAGTATTTGACACGTGTGACGTCAGTAGGTTTACACCCTTTCAGAGTTTCACAGATCGAGAGTTGGAAGCATCAAGAACATTCACCACAGGAATGTTGAAATCACGATATGCGAGTTCACGAAGAGATATGGACCGTCAATACACTAAGATTCTGGACCGTTGATCCAACTCCATCTCGAAGTCTTGGCTATCGTGACTTGAGACCCTTCATCACAGGAACTGCGAGATGCTAGTTCACAAAGAGATCTGGACCGTCAATACACCAAGATTCTGGACCGTTGATCCGACTCCATCTCGAAGTCTCGGCTATCGAGACTTGAGACCCTCCATCTAAGGAACAATGAGATGCGAGATCACGAGAAGATCAGGACCGTCAGATCACCAAGAACGTGGATCGTTGATATGAGCTCCATCTCGGAGCTTCACCTATCGTGACTTGGAGTGATGAGAACCTCCAACTAAGGAACAACGAGATGCGAGATCTCGAAAATATCTAGACCATTGATTCATCAAGATCATGGACCGTCGATTAGGGTCAATGAAGATCATGAGTTTGCAACGCCTTTTAGCACAACCTGTGGTCATCGCGTGTGGTCACGTGGAGGAAGGACCTAGTGCAGATGAGCTCTGCCTCAAAAATTCAGGGATCATGTCTAGGAGTGTCGAGACACTGGATCATACGAAATCCAAGATGACAAAATGAATGAAAGATCCAGTGGAATCAATCCAACAGTGCAAGTGAATTTAAACAAGATCGGAGGGCTACTGTTGCACGACACAGTGAAACTGCTAGAAACCATTGATGGTTTCTACCAGAGGATGCGAAGAGACTTCGGTGAGATTTCCAGAGGAGATGAAGAGTCACATGGAATCTGCCAGTGGAATGAAGACGATTCGTGGAGGAAATTGATAGCTGGATGGGCATTGAGGACTGTAACTGAAACAGAGAAGATGAGCTCGACTGTCACAGAGAAGATGAAGAGTATCAACTACCAGAGAGGATGAGCTCAACTGTAATAGAGAAGATGAAGAGTCTCAAACGCCAGAGAGAAAAAGGAATCTTGGCTTAACACCTAGTGATGATAGACACAGGGGTTGAACTGCCAGAGAAGCTGAAGAGTTGCGATGATGATCACGCAGAGCACTTGAGATGTGGAGGAGATTGGCATGGTATGAGCATGCAGAAGAATGGCGAATATTACATACACAATATGCACAGAAGCTATATATACATGGTACATAGAAGAGAAGGCGTCGCGGTTGCTATTGGAGTTTCTGTGGTTGGTGTTATTGAAGGTGATTCATGTGTGAAGAAGCAGGAGACTGCAGCAGCTGAATTGAATAGAAGAGGAACTTTGCAGTGAATGGAAATGGTGCACAGAGCATAAATAGCAGAAGAACAGATAGCACAAGTCATGTGTGCAGGAAGGCAATGAGGCAGACAGAGCAACGAAATGTAGTAGAACAGTGATGAGTCTAGTAAGCCATTGCTGAACATTATATCACTGTAATAAGTTTCAGTAGCAAAGATTTATATTTCAGGGAGGTTGGGAGGTGCTAGGGAGGACTGTTGTCCTCAGAGGTTCAAGTGGGTGCTTGAACACAGGGAGTTGTAGCTTCCATCTGGTTGTATCCAGAGAAACTAGGGTGGCAGGGTGGTGCAAGGGAGAACTCTTGTTCTCTGTTATACAGGTTGGTGCTTGTATGATTGGAAGTTGGTGCTTCCATCTAGTCGGTGCTGGAAACACTCAAGGAGTTGGTGCTAGAGAAACCAGAGAGTTGGTGCTTCCTTCTAGTTGGTGCTAGAGAAACCAGGGAGTTGG
>JASDQU010200830.1:0-16972 GCA_032191745.1 Picea mariana | reverse complement strand
CCCTGGTTTTTTTTTCAAGTGGTCATACTCTTCTAGGTTGAGGAAAACATTTCCCATGACCACCCATCTATGTAAGAAAACTTGCATGAACTGCTGAAAATTTCTGATGCTTGCAGCTGGAAGGTTCTTAAACCAATCTTTAACTTTACCTTGCAAAGACAGGGAAAACATCCTGATACAGACATCATCATCTTCAACCTCATAATGGTCAAGGAAATCCTCAAGGTTTTGAATATGCTTTTCAACAGTGATCTTCCCATTTTCTCCATCAAACCTAGGTAGATTATTGATGTAATTGATAGGGAGGTCATGAAGAATGGGAGGCAAATCTAGAGGTTGGTATCGGTCTGGGACTTTGGAAAGTACAGAAGGTGAAGCAAGAGGCTTACAACCATTCAGAGGTTTAGCAAGAATAAGAGATAAAGTAGGAGGCATATGTCTCAATAGGGTTTCTACAGGTGCATCTGGGATGTGCACAGGTGTATGAGTATGTACATAATCTACAATTGGGGATATGATCTCTTGAGGCTCATCAATCAACAGGTGGTCAATGAAATCTTCAGCAATATATTGTTGATCAGGCTTAGAATAAGACAAAACATAATTGCAGATAAAACCAAAGATGTCTTGAATGCAATTTGAGCTTGAGTACCTGGTCTTTCTAGGCTGCTTGGTCATGCTTCAAATTCTTCCTCCAGTGAAGTCTTTGAGTTGGCACTGTCTGGAGCTAATTTGGAGTCGCCAGGTGAATGATCTCAGCCTTCTTTTGTCTGGTCACTGTCCACCATCACTGATCAGATCTGGAGCTTTGAAGTGTACTACTGGGGAAAGTCCCCAGTGGAGTCGCCATTCTGTTAGCACTCTGTAATTTGCCCAAGGTTGTGATGGCAGTCATAGAGGCAACATCAAAACCGCTTCAAGTCTTGGATCTATCCCTCCAAGACTCAGAGAGGGATCTCTCTGTCTGATATAACTTTGTTTGAAGAGAATATTAGGCTATTTAATGGGTTCAGAGTTTGGATTTTTTAATTGGTAAGAGCAGAGAAAAAGGAACCATGGGCAATGGAGTCGCAATTTGAAGCTCAATCAAAAACAAGTTCCACAGACAGCATTACAGGGCAAGGTAGGCACTCTTGGTGGATTCTTTGAATTTGATTTTGGATTTAGAGGAGCAAGATGAGATGACCATGCAATGACAGGGCAATCAAGAATCCTGAAATTAACCTTTGAGGAGAAAACATGGATAATTATGTCAAAGCCGAAAACAGAGTGTATGTCTCAAAAAATTCTATTCTTCGAACTTCTTTGCATAATTCAGAGTATGAATAACTTAATAAATACAATGGAAAAAAATTACAGTGAATGAGTAAAACATCACCACCAAAAATGACACATGAATCCTATAACTGCTGAGATTGTATTATTGAAATGATGAAAATACAGAAAGCTCAGTGAGCTGCTTTACAAAAACTCGATTCTGGTTCCCTGAATGATCAAAATTTACATTAAAAATCATCTCTGAATAAATAAGGGAGATCCCCCAACAATTTTCGAGAGTCGGTTTTAACCGCCTCGGCCAAAAATAGCCTCAAATCCCACCAAATCTGGAACTGTCCGCCATGAAAGACGGACCGGTTTTCTGTGAAAAAGGGGTCCGAACAGACGTTTGTTTCTCTTCAACGATGACACCTGGGAAAAAAATGAAGGAGGTTATTGGATATGGGCATGTTCTGGACAAAAACCTCCTTCTGTTTTTCCAAAATCATCCCCATCTTGCCGTAACAGCTCGCGCAAAATCAGGATTGTAACGGAAAAGTGAAAATCTGGGAAAAAGGGCCTCAAAGATGGATTTGATTCTCCCCACTCGTGGCACCTGTAAAAAAAATGAGAGAGGTTTTTTTCTTCATCCCGTTACGAAGAAAAACATCGCTCGGTTTCTTAAATTTCGTTTTAATTTACCCAAAAACGGCCTTGGACGAAGACATGTTGAACAAGCGAAAATAGGAAAAAAAATGACAAAGGCAGTTTTTTTTTGGGACGGGTGGTATTCCTGACCCCCCCTGAGGTGGTAAGCGTTTTTGGGGGGGGCGGGGGGGGGTCTGATGGAATAGGGAGGTGATACCTGTCTGGGGGTGGTTTTTGTAAACTACCATTCCGGACCCCCCCTCTCGTTAAACTCCAGACAGTGAGGGGGGGTCCGGAATTTTTAACGGCCGTTTGATTTGGTTTAAGATTTTCATGTGGGATTTGATGTGAGCGGGAGTTGGGGGTGGGTAGACTTACGATAGTGTAGGCTTTTAAGTTTTGTTTTTTTAATATATTTTTATTTTGTTTTTTAAGTTTCGTTTGGTTTTTGTTTTAATGTATTTTGTTTTATATTTTATGTTTTTTATATATGTTTTTTTATATGTGTTTAATATAATTTGTATTATATTTAATTTGTTTTGTTTGTTTTTTGTTTTTTATTTTAATATATGTTTTATATTATTTATTGTTTTTTATTTAATCTAAAAACTAACCTAGTTATTAAACTAACTTAATTATGAATTAATTAATTAATTAATTAATTAATTAATAGTTAGTCTAACCATTTTGTTTTAAATTATCCTATATTAAACTTTATTACTAGCATTAATAACCTAATGTTTTTAACCTGAGCCTGTTTATTCATGGAGAGGTGATGGGAGAGAGGTAGTCAACGGGGCAAAAGGACAAGGGAGTGAGGGCACAGTGTGGATGAAGGATGCAGGAGGGTGATGGGGGAGCAAGCAAAATGAATGGAGGGGAGAAACGAGATCAACCGAGCCAGACTTCGTCATCATGAGAGAAACGCCAAATCAACAGTCGAAGAATCGAGTTACCTATGTTTTGGTTATTGTTGCACAATAGATTGTTTAATGAATTGTTGAGAAGTAATTGTGTTCTTACTCCCTTTCATTTTTCTCACTTTTCACTCAATACAATCCCCTCATATATCCCAGAACCCTAATTCACCCCCTGGTCATTGACAATTATTAAATGAATTTTATGGATTGGATTGCATGGGTCTGATGTGATTGTTGAGCCAAACTTTGTTTCATAATAAGAGATTGTCATTTATGGTTTTTTTAAGAAGCTAGTTGCTAATAATCGATGCATACAAGATGATCTTCTTCAGCAGAGGAATTCATGGTCGAAATAACAATGGCAGAGGGAATTGGAATATAGAGGGCCTAGAAGGCCAAGATTCTCAATACATTTTGATGCAGATCCTCAAGAGTTAAACCATCTCTTCCAAGCTAGATTTTTCAATTGGATTGGACAAGGGGTAGTCCAACCTAGACTAGACAGGCCTTCCTTCCAACCCCATCATGTCCCTGGTATCCATGTGCCCCCTCATGTTTCATTACAACCCGAAGTCCCTGAGAATGACAGATGGCAAAAGATTATTCACCCATTAGTCTCCCAACATCAGGGCTGGCCAAATTTGTCTCTACCTGCTCCTCCTCCACCTGTTAACCCAAATGTCCATATTTCCCCTGCACACTCACCTATAAAATCCTCCCATGCAAACAAAATACTCAAAATCGAATCCCACCATATGCATGAAAAAGGAAAATGTGTTGCTTCCCCCTCCTCTCCCTCAAGTGACTCATCCAAATCCGTATCATCCGGCATGCACTTGAGATATGATTGTTCTCATGTCATCAGTGAGATCAAGCCTCAAGGCTCTACATAGCCTAAGGATAATTCAAATAATTCAAAAGGGGATAGCAGGAACAAAGATAAAATTTTCTCTTAAAGTGGCAAATATGGTTTTTGATTTTACTTTATTATTTTTTTATTGAGGACAGTGGACTGCTGAAGGTTTTGGACAACATACTATTTTTGGATATTTTGGATATTATATGTTTAGATATGATTTGAAATATCATTGATATTTAATTTTCAAATTATGGAAATGATTATGGGAGCCACAAGGAGGGATGTGTCTAATTTATTGTCTAGTTATGTTTATTTTTGTTAAAGAAATTAAAGGGAGTTACAAGGGGTCCCACCAACTAGTTATTATTTATTAAAAGACCCTTATTATTATTAGCATTATTAATTCTTCCTCTAAACTAAAAGTTAGTTGAGTTTTTGTTAACTTAACTAACTGAAGTGGTTGAACTACTTCAACTAATTTGGAATGTATAAAATCCAAATGAGAAGGAAGAAAAAGTGGAGAATAGAAGGAGAAAGCATACTAAGGTTTGCTCTTGAGTTTTATTGAGATAGTTCAGTTTTCATTCATTCTTCAATTCATTAAAATCCTAATTCTCTTTTATGACAACGGGGTCCTATTGTAGACAACAAGATTCAAAGTTGAATTACATCATTTAGACACTTGTTTTCAGAGGTGTTGATCTATCTTTGATAGTCTGTGTAGACTTGTATTTTTATGAATTAAATTTCATGACTGATAAAGGATATTGTGCAGAGTCGAGTGGGCAACAATTTGTGGCAAGTTGATCCAGATTTTAAAGTTTAGTTTTTACTTCCTATCGGAGTCCTTTTGTATGGTTTTCATCGGGGATATCTAAGTTCGAATTTGGTCCAAACTCCCTCAGGTATTTTTGTAAAGAGAATAATTATTTTGATTTCTTGGAATGAAATAAGTGATTGCTATTCTCTCTCATCTGTGTTGATATGTGACTTGGTATTTTTTCTTTTGTCTCCACATTTACTTTTTTCATTTGTATTATTCAGAAAATGGTATACAAATGTTATATTTTTGCAACAATCTTTTATTCAAAAAAATAGCCTAACACCTTGTAATTAATACTTGTGGATTAGGAAACACTTCTTGAGGCTATAAACATACGATAACATTCCTGACTATATTGTCTTATCCAAGCAAGATCTGAAAATGCTTGAGTACGAATAATTCATATCTTTTCCTCAACATTTATTTGGCGACCATACTGGGGAGATCTTCAATATCTCTCTGGCTGATCTTATATGCTTGAATTTCATTGAATATATTTATATTTCTGATACCTTTTCTTTGACTATTTCATTTCTTCATGACTGTACCTCTTGCAAGGCATCCCAATATTCAGCCTGGTCTTAAATATTTGACCAACATTTCTTTAAACTTGTTTAATACCATGTTAGAGACTGCTAATACCCGAGTTGATCTTGAACAATCATGGGCAGTAGTTGAACAACACATAAGTGTCCAAGAACGTTGGGAATCTAGGCAAAGACATCGTAGGAATCAGCTTTAGCTTTATTTCTCCTACAGTTTGGTTCTTATTTTCATGTCCTTAAACCCTCGTATATCTAGGAGAAGAAGAGGTTTTTCACCTGAGGTTAATCCTATTGCTGAAATAGGAAGAGGAAACGTTGTTTTATCAGCCCAACAAAGTACTCTAGGGATAACTTTGTCTGATTCAACCAATTAGTCTTTCTCTCCCTTACCTATCATTCACAAAATGATGTCTAGTGGTGGTTCTGGTGGCACTGGAGGTTCTTCTTCATCTTAGCCTTCAGCTTCGTCAGTGATTGGAAGTTTGTATAGCCATCAAATCTCGGTCCAATCAACTACAAACCGCACCAAGGTCATTAAAAAGTATGGTCTCTTCCAATTTGAGGAAGACGCTACTACTACTCTGTGGCATGTTTCCTCTCTGCTAAATTTAGCACCTTCCACTCATCCTCTTCCCAAATTCAAAGAGAATATTCTCAATTTTTGGGGGAATAACACAGTCACTACTAATGAACACTTGGTGGCATTTTCAAATGCATGTCATAATATAGGAGCCAATGATAACAACACTTGTATGCGCTTATTTGTTAATTCCCTTGAAGGGAAGGCAGTGGCCGATTTCTTTGACCTTCCTCCTAAGATTCTTTCTACTTGGGAGGAGTTAGTCTATTGGTTCAAATCTACCTATGGGAAATACAAAATCCTAGCCAAGCAGTTACAAGATTACAATAACATTGCTTATAAAGATAGTGAAACTATCAAGTCTTCCAACTTACGTTTCACTAAATTATACAACCAAATACCTGAACTCATTCGCCGTCAGAACCAAGCCTCTTTCATGCATTATTATAATGAATTACCTTCCCCCTACCATCATAGGCTTGAATAAAAGTCCATTGATAACCTTGGTTCCTCTCTACATACTTTTTTAGAGTATGAAGAACAAATTGAAAGAACAGGTCTTCCTAAGGGAGACTCAGCTAAACAGATGGATATGTCTGCCCTTTTACAGCTTGTACAAGACACGAATAATCGAATGATAGTGTATGAGCGGAAAGGAAATGTCCCCTATCTTACCCTTGGGGCCTCATCTTCTTCTTCACCACCTTTAAAGAATCTTAATGAAAATAACTTTCAACCTAAAGTTATCATGCCTCGTAGTTGGTGTAACTTTTGCGAGGAACACCATGAGGAAAGTACATGTGAAGTAAAGAAGAGTGCCAGAGATAAAATATTTGGTAAGATACCTAAAACTACAATTGTTGTCCTAGAATTTGTAGAGCCAGAAGATGTCATGATCATAAATACTAGGGATAAATCCTATGCTCCAAAAGGCAAATATGATCCTCCTTGCACTTCTTCAAGTCCAATATCATCTTCACCAGCTGCTATTGTTCAGGTTTCTAAGGCTCCTAATAGTCAAGGAACTACCTCCCCTCTTCCCTCTTCCAAATACAACATTCTAAATCAGTTGGACGATATTAAAGTAGATGCTACCCTCCTGGACATGGTTTTCATCCCTGAGCAATAGAAGCATCTGAAAATTTTCATTGAAGGAAAAACTTCCATTGTAGCCAACCTCTCTGAAGAGGTAGATGAAGAGGATTCATCTGTAAATAAAGTAGGTGTACATAACTTTATGCATCCTGTAAAAAACCCCATGTTTTATATTTTTGTAAATATTATGGACAAGATTACCCATTGTTGTCTCATTGACGGCGGTTCGAGCCCAAGTGTAATGTCGAAAATTATTATGGAAGAGCTAGGCTTGTCTTGTACAAATGAAAATGCCATAAGCATTCTCTCTTATAATAGTTTACAACAAAAGAACATAGGTGAAATCAAGGACGTGACCTTGGTTTTGTGCATGCATCTTGAAATAAGGACAACCCTTAATATTCAGGTAATCGATATGCCAGTGAGTAATTACTCGATCATATTAGGAAGATATTGGTAATATTTGACGGGTGGATACCTCTCATTCGATGGGACACACTTATCCGTTCCTAGGAATGGTAAAAACATCATAGTCCTAAGGGAGGGGATAATTTCACCTTACATAGAAAGCATCCCACAGCCTAACGTGAAGTATATTGAAGAAGACCTAGGAGTGTACTCCATCTTTGCTAATGAGGACAACACTCCCTTGGAACAAATTGACATAGAGGATGGGATGTGGCATATGAATTTTGATGGTTCATGCTCTAATGAAGGAAACAGATCTGGTATTATCTTTTACTCTCATGTGGGTAAGATTGATAACTTTTCCTATAGGTTAGAGTTTGCTTGCAGAAACAATGTCACTGAATTTGAAGCATTACTACTAGGCATTGAAAATGCCTATAATCTGGTTCGTGGTCACCTTACAGTTTTTGGGGGTTCCAAATTTGTTGTAAACCTTGTACGTAAGATATAATATCCTAGCAACAAGTTAATGAAATGTAACACCCAAACTATTTGGGAACTTATCTTGAACTTATTGTCTTTCAACATCACTCATGTTAAAATGGAACTGAACTCAATGGCTGACAGGTTAGCTGTTTTTGTAGCCTCTCCTACTCGACAACTTCTGCCACAAAGACCTGATTGTACCTTTCAATCTTTTTATTGTCTACACATCCCTGACAATATAGAGTCATGGCAGGTCTTCCCTAGTGATGAGAGCATCTGTGCTTTCATACAAAATGAACCTTATAAGCCTAAGGAAATTATATCAATAGAAGATAACAAAATTCCTAAGGGCTTGACTCCTCTAGAAAGTTCATTTTCATCGAGTGATGTAGGAAACAAAGAAAAACATAAAGAAGATGATTCGAAAAGGAAAGTGGGTGAAACCATTTCCTTGAACATTGGAATACCCAAGTCTCCAAAGAAAGTTAAAATAGGTGCCCAATGTTCTGAAGAATAAAATTTTAATTTCACTAAGTTGCTTGGTGAATTTCAAGATGTTTTTGCTTGGTCCTATGAGGATCTTTGTGGTTTTGATCCTACTATTATACAACATTCCATTCCTATCAAGGAAGGCATAAAACCAATTAGGAAAAAATAGAGACGTATTAACCCTACACTGGAAGAAACTATTCGGAAGGAGTTGGAAAAACTCTTGAACGCTAGGATAATTTTCCCTGTTAAGTATTCCGAGTGGGTTTATAATTTGGTTCTCGTTTAGAAATCAACAAGTCAAATCAGATTATGCGTTGATTTTCGCGCATTGAATAGGGCCAGCGTTAAAAACCATTTTCCTCTCCTTAATATGGAAATGATTTTGCAGCAAGTTGTAGGGTCACAGATAATGTCCTTACTTGACGTTTTTTTCTGGTTATAATCAAATCAAGGTGAAAAGGGTAGATGGATTTAAAACCACTTTTATTACTTGTTGGGGAATTTTTTCTTATGAACGTATTCCTTTTGGATTATCTAATGAAAGTGCTACTTTTCAAAGAGCTATGTAAATAGATTTTGATGATTTGATCGCTAAAATTATTAATATTTATCTTGATAACTTAACTGTGTATTCTAAAAATTGATCAGATCATTTCGGTCATCTTAGAAAGATTCTCATGCAATGCAGAAAATTTGGCATTTCTTTAAATCCTTCCAAGTCTATTTTCGGCGTTAACAAGGACATGCTCCTTGGACACATTGTCTCGGATTCAGAAATAAGCATTGATTCTGAAAGGATTACTGCTATCTTAAATCTTCCCGCTCCTACTTCCAATAAGGAGGTTCAATATTTCATGGGTGTTATTAACTTCGTCCGTAGGTTTGTTCCTGATTTTGCTGCGATGGTTAAGCCAATTCACAATATCCTTAAGCAAGATCATTCCTTTCTTGGACAGATGATGTCAAAAATGATTTTGCAGGGATCAAGAAAGAAATCAGTTTCTCTCCAGTTTTGGCAAAGCTGGATTTTTAGAAAGAATTTATGACATATACTAATTCAACAGAGGAAGCAGTTTCTGCCATGCTCCTTCAATGTGATGACCAAGATAATGAAAAACCAGTGGCTTACATGAGTCAAAGCTTGTCTAATGATGAGTTTAAATATCCTTTTATTGAAAATCATGCTTTTTCTCTAGTTAAAGATGTTGAAAATTTTCACCACTTCATCTTAGGTAAGCATACGCTGGTAAAAGTCCCATTACTTGATGTCAAGTTTTTATTCTCACAGACTTATCTTTCAGGGAAGCTTGCACATTAGCTTGCCAATATTCATGAACATGGTCTAACTATCATGACTTCTAAAACTATCCAGGGATGTGACTTAGCCCTTCACTTAGCTCATCATGCTGAAATGAGTGAAGAAATCGATGAACAAGATAGCTCTCTATCAACACTATTCTACATTGACAATAAAATCCTTCCTGTGTCTGAACATCCTTGGTATAAATATCTAGTTCATTACTTGCAAAATCCAAGGCATCCGAATAACTTAGATACCCATCAAATAAGAAGGATCCATCTCAAGTCTGCTAGATACGTCATTATAGGAGACTTCTTGTTTAGAAGATCTATCGATGGTATGTTACTTCACTGTGTGAACAATGAGGAAGCACATAAATTGTTGCAAGAGACTCATGGTTCTTCAAATTCTGTTATCCATGTAGGAGGTCACTTTTCTGCTAAAACAACTGCTTTCAAGATTATCAGAAAAGGGTAATATTGGCCTTCAATCTTTCGTGATTCTTATAATTTTTTGATATCTTGTGACAAGTGCCAGAAATTTGATGGGAAAGAACATATTTCAGCCATGCCTTTAGAACCTGTCCTCCCGGACTTTCCTTTTTCAAAATGGGGTTTGGACTTCATTGGTCCTATTAATCCTCCATCTTCAACAGGACAAATGTTTATCTTGATAGCCACAGACTATTTTACAAAATGGACTGAATTTGTCCCACTTAAGCATTCGTAGGATGAGCAGGTGATTTCTTTCCTTGAAAATAATATTTTTTTCCAGATTTGGTCTTCCTTTGGAAATCATTACAGACAATGGTCCCGCTTTTTTTTCTACTAAGCTGACCCAATTTTTAGCTAAGTTGGGGGTTAAACATTTTACCTCATCAGCTTATTATCCCCAAGGTAATGGGCATGTCAAGTCTACTAATAAGAATCTGGTAAGAATTATTAAGAGGCTCATTGAATATAAGCCTCATCAATGTCACACTCTCCTCACTTACGCCCTTTGGGCAGATCTCACTACCACCAAGATGAGCACTAGTTGCACTCCTTTCCAGCTCGTTTATGGTCAAGAATCCATTCTTCCTACTGAGTTGGAACTTTCCTCCCTAAGGTTAATGCTATTGGTTGAAGAATTGAATTCTTCTAATGTTTCTCAAAGAATGAATGCACTTTTGGCTTTAGAGGAGCAAAGGGTGTTTGCCTTGGATAATATAAAGAGAAGACAACAGACTGTTAAAAACTATTTCAACAAAAGTGCCAAGGCTATCAAATTTAAAGTTAATGAGAAGGTATTGTTGTGGGATTCAGCTCATGCTGATTGAGGAAGGCATTCAAAGTTTTTAAAATTGTGGTTGGGTCCTTTTAAGATTGCTTTTTTCCTGGGCGTGAATTCTTACATTCTAAAGGACTTACAATAGCGATTTTTTTCCCATAGCACTAACAGTTCCCACTTAAAACATTACATGGTACCAACTTGAAAATTTTAACATTGTATGGAATGTTTTATGTATTATAGTAGTTTTCATTTATGTTTTTACATTTCTGTCATTTTGTTTTTTCTTATTTTGATTCTGTTGTTTCATTTCTGCTAGGACATTTCTTGCTTTTTGTTTTTTTTTACTTCTTTTCTTGTCAAAATAAAATGTTGGATCAATTTTTCCACAACGATGCTTCTGCAAAGTATTGTTGATCAATAAAAATCGAGTTACACATCTGTCATGATGTTCCTCTTGAAAACATCATTGAAATTGTTATATTCTTCAACTAATGTTTTTAAGATAGTTGGTTTTATCCCTCTTTTGCTTTCCTTTTCTTTCATCCAGTTCAAGATTCAAAAGAGAAAGTTCAAAAACATTTTCTCCTAGAAGTCAAGAACATTTTTTTAGTTGAATGATTATTCTTATAGGGATAAATCCCCTCATACTTAACACTTTCCATGAGTTATTCCCAAATTCTCGATCATTATTCCCTTAAATCCGCTCACTTCCCCCTGTTGAATAATCATTTTGATTTATGTCTACTTGATCTGATGTTACATGGTCTGCAAAACTAGATATTTCAAGTTCTTAATATGTTGGAAACAAATTTCCCTGTGGATTCACCAGTTTTTTGACGATTAAAATCGCAAAGATGAATTCCCCCACAAAGGATTTCTAAAGCGCTATTATTTAATATGATAATAATAGAATACTAGTAGGTGGGACCCCCTTGTAAACTAGAGGCGCAAGGATAGACATATCGCACATATTTTGTTGTTGTTATCATGTTTCCTACACAGTCCTACATTTTTTATGATGCAATCTTGGTTTCATTTGGCATGATAATGAGTGATTAATGCATTATTGTTGAATGTTGTTGGTAATTACTTGCAACACAAAATAGTTTCCAAGGTTATGAAGATCATGTTGTTTACAAGTGTTATGTTATAACCTTGTTACTAATTCATATGTTGATTACTTAGCCACATATATGCAAGGGATAATTAAATGGGAGCTTATTCAAATCAATGAAAATTATGGAAAGGTTCTATAGTTCAAACAAAAGGAAAGAAACCATGTATTAATCCTTGAGATATAATGAAAGACAACATGCAAATTTCGAATGAAAGAGTTAATGGGTACAAGTGTTAGTCCTAACTATTATACTATGGTTTGGTTAATGGACTATGCAAATGTCATTAAAGTCAAGTGGAGGAACATACAGTAATGTGTTTATGGTTTGATTTATTGTGTGGAGTTATGGAAAAGCATAACGTATGAAATATCCCAGGTGGCGCACTATGCAATAGATATGGTCTCAGATCTTACGATGGATTGGCATTGATTATGCATTGGTTATATGGTTTGATTTATTGGTTGATGTTATGCTTATTGGGTTGTATCGTACTTGGAATTGAAGGGGGCCATGTATGGAAGTGACGTTCATTTACTGCACGCCACTCCAAACCTTCCCTATCGCCCGTTACCCTAGCATTTTTGCATTGTTGCATTATCGCTTTGTTGGTTGTGAAGCTCTGTATTTTCATCTTTTTTTGGAAGGGAAAGCTCGGCCAACTTGTAATTTTAGTATTTTTATCACAGGTATGGTTCTTTTCTCTCCATCTATGATGGATTCTCTATTTTATGAACCAAATGGTGGCTCGGTGATGCTCATATTTTGTGTGTTCTTGAGATTTTTGACTATGTGTAAATATGGTGTTATGGATCTCTATGATGACTGCAAAATGTCGGTAGTTGTAAGAAGAGAAATGGGTATTATTGAATATAAAGGTTGTGCATTGGTTATTTATGGGTCAACTTGGTTTTTATTGATTGTTCTCTATGGAATAATGAAGACAGTGTTACCATGAATCTATGTGTTTTATGGTTGAAGGGTTTTTACCACCGGTTGTATTTCAATGGTTGTCAACTCTCTGTCATTATCATATTCTTTATCCAGTTATAGAGTGACGATGGAATGTTGGTGTGCTTCTTTTATCTAACTCTGAGCTGTTGTTAATAGCTCATTCCTGACTGTCTTTTCATTGAAATCTTGCCAAAAGTCCAATATTGGTCGCCTGAATATTAATGCAGACATGTATATTTAATGGATATCATATGTGAAGGGTTTTCACACACCACTCCTATCATTCCCTCTATAATGATGATTGTATGTGGTCTCACTCTCAATTGTTTCGAAATTTGTTCGTCTTTTTGGGTGTTGGAAAGAGACATTATATCTCTATGTTTTTTTTTGAATACATGTCGTTGTTAAGTTAACCCTCGTCTCTTCTCTGCAGGTATTAGAGATACCTATGCGCACTGGGTTATTTTACTCTGATTGTCTCTGCTCTCCTTGGGCGTTAACTTATGGTTCGGTCAAGGTCTTGGAATAATAAGTAAGGACTGTCTAGCTCACTGCTATGTGGTTTTCAAAATGTATTTTGTATTGTGGTTGTTAATCGATAGTAAAGTGGATATAAGTCTTGGAAGACCGTCATCTCTTTGTGTTTTTGTTTAAAAAGATAAACAGGATTGTGTTGCCTCTCTGCATTTGATTTAAGATCCCGACTCAGACTCTGATTGTCTCTACTCTCCTTGGGCATATTTTGGGTTTTGTCAAGTATTGGGTTATCAGTTTTAACGATTGTGGAATTTTAAAGAGACATACTCTCTTGTTTATAAACCCATCCTTTTTTTTCGAATATTTGTGAGGTCCCTCTCTGATGAAATTGTTTGAACAAATAAAAAGGAAATGAATGGTTTCTTACAGTCGAGAGTTGTATTTCTATTCATTTATGGTCTTGATCACTGTGTTTGATCCATCATGATTTTGATTGCTTAAGAGACACCTCTGTGAGGTTCACCAAGCTAGATCAGGGTTCTGACAAGTTAAAAAGGGTTCATGTGTGTCAGTTTAGTTCTGTTCACTTCATTTATGATATAGTTATATTGGAATCATTGTGCAGACTATTAATTGTTTAAAAAATAAGTTATATGTGTTGATACACATAAAGATCAAGCTCGGGGTTTATGTTTGGGTTGATTGTTATTATCAGTTCCAGATTCTATTGATTATTATGATTGAAGTCTTGTGTATGATCAAACATGATTTTAAGTTTGTCCACATTTTTTAAAAGACACTTGTGTACATTTAAATTGATCCTAATTGTTGATTGGAGAACAATGATTGTTGATTGTTTATCGTGGTGCATTATTGATTATCAGGGATAGATGTTGAGCATATTGTTGTGCATGTTTTGTTTATCTTAAAAAGGAGAGATCAACATTATAATACACAATGCTATTGAATGGAAAAAGTTTTTATAAGTTATAAATGCACAGACTGTTATAAATTAAGGAATTCTGGAAAATTTAATTATTGAAACAACAAGCAGTTTTGTATACAGTTGAGGAATAGTGAATATTGGTGTCGGAAGTGGATTCTTTTTAGATTAATTTTGACCAGAGTTATTATTGTTGATTTATTTAATTTATCTTATGAACAATATACTTATAATTCCCTGTCATTTTCTCACTTTTTCGCTCAATACAAATCCCCTCACAATCCCAGATTCATTTTGCATGCCCTGTTCTTTAAAATCAAATTAAAGATCTATATTACATCAATTAAGAAATAACACAAAGATGGATCACAACTTATGTGTTTTGGTTAATATTTTACGCTCGATTGTTTAATGAATTGTTGAGAAGTAATCGTGTTCTTACTCCCTTTCATTTTTCTCACTTTTTGCTCAATAAAATCCCCTCAGGTATCCCAGAACCCTAATTCCCCCCTGCTCATTGACAATTATTAAATGAATTTTATGGATTGGATTTCATGGGTCTGATGTGATTGTTGAGACAAACTTTGTTTCATAATAAGAGATTGTCATGTATGGATAGTTTAAGAAGCTAGTTTCTAATAATCGTTGCATACAGGATGAGCTTCTTTAGCAGAGGAATTCATGGTCAAAATAACAGGGGTAGAGGGAATTGGAACAGAGGGCCTAGAAGGCCAAGATTCTCAATACATTTTGATGTAGATCCTCAAGAGTTAAACCAACTCTTCCAAGCTAGATTTTTCAATTGGATTGGACAAGGGGTAGTCCAACCTAGACCAGAGAGGCCTCCCTTCCAACCCCAACATGTCCTCGGTATCCATGTGCCCCGTCATGTTTCGTTGCAACCTGAAGTCCCTGAGAATGATGGATGGCAGAAGATTGTTCACCCAACATTCTCCCAACATTGTGTCTGGCCAAATTTTTCTCTACCTTCTCCTCCTCCACATGTTAACCCAAATGTCTAGATTGCACCTGCACACTCACTTTTATAGTCCTCCCATGCAAGCAAAAGACCCTTATTATTACTATTATTAATTCTTCCCCTAAACTAAAAGTTAGTTGAGTTTTTGTTAACTTAACTAAATGAAGTGGTTGAACTACTTCAACTAATTTGGAATGTATAAAATCCAAATGAGAAGGAAGAAAAAGTGGAGAATAGAAGGAGAAAGCATACTAAGATTTTCTCTTGTTTTTTATTGAGATAGTTCAGTTTTCATTCATTCTTCAATTCATTAAAAGCATAATTCTCTTTTATGACAGCAGAGTCATATTGTAGACAACAAGATTCAAAGTTGAATTACATCATTCAGACACTTGTTTTCAGAGGTGTTGATCTATCTTTGATAGTCTTTGCAGACTTGTCTGTTTATGATATAAATTTCATGATTGATAAAGGATATTGTGCAGAGTCGAGTGGGAAGCAATCTGTGGCAAGTTGACTCAAATTTTAAAGTTCAGTTTTTACTTTATGTCTGTGTCCTTTTGTATGGTTTTCATCGAGTATATCTAAGTTTGAATTCGGTCCAAACTCCCTCAGGGATTTTTGTAAAGAGAACAATTATTTTGATTTCTTGGAATGAAATAAGCGATTTCTATTCTATCTCATATGTGTTGGTATGTGACTTGGTATTTTTTCTTTTGTCTCCATGTTTACTTTTTGCATCTATATTATTCAAAAAATGGTATAAAAATGTTATATTTTTTCAACAATACTTTATTCAAAAAACTAGCCTAACCCCTTGTAATTAATACTTGTGGATTAGG
This sequence comes from Picea mariana, assembly GCA_032191745.1. Taxonomy (NCBI): domain Eukaryota; kingdom Viridiplantae; phylum Streptophyta; class Pinopsida; order Pinales; family Pinaceae; genus Picea; species Picea mariana. The sequence continues at coordinate 977 of JASDQU010200830.1, read as the reverse complement.
AAACACTTTTTGAGGCTATAAACATAGGGTAACATTCATGACTATCTTGCCTTAGCCAAGCAAGATCCAAAAATGCTTGAGTAAGATTAATTCATATATTTTCCTCAACACCATGGATCGACAACTAAAGTTTAATCTTGGCTATCCGTTGACCAAGGACTATCGTTAACCCCGAATTTTGTCGCCATAGATGATTACTCCATCATCGTTAGTACTTCTCAGTCAAATATGAACTTACTAACCCCCCATGCTCCATTGATGATGCTTCTGGATCTAATGGCCCAGATCTCCTCATCACATTTTCGACAAGATTGACAATCATTGTAATCATTGAAGAGATCAACGGTCCTCATCGTCTTTCCTCTCCAGATCTCCATCAACCAACCAATAGGTGACACCTGTGATTCTAGGATCACTCTAGCCACCTTGTTGGCATGCCATGTTGGCACCATTACGTTATTGTGACATCAACCTCCTCACTCCTCTTTTGAACGAGTCTCACGAGATTGAATGGTGGAGATCCTCTTGCCTAGTTGACAGATCAACAGATCTTGTTGTATCACCGATGTTTGTGTCAGTGACATTATGTCCTTCTCCTAGTTCACCCACCTTACACTTATGATGATGACACACCAGTATCAATGGTTTATATTACACTTGGGTTCTCTGATCGATCAAGGGTCTAGATCTACTACTCGTAGATCTAACGACTATGACTAAACCAAGACACGTGGCCCTACCCAACTCCGCCACTTGGCTTGACACATGGAAATCATGCCATGTACCTTATCACCCCTCAAAGTGCCATAACACATTTCTATGTGGCAGAATATCCACCTGAAATGTGGACCCTTCATGTAGACTAACGTGGTGTACACATCATCACTGATCACTAACACATCCTTCCAGGTGTTGACACTTGTCCTATGTGCAATGGGTGAGTGAATTCATCCTTGTTAACGTGATGTGACCTTCCA
>JASDQU010200829.1:7747-19176 GCA_032191745.1 Picea mariana | reverse complement strand
GTGTCTCGCAAGGGTGAAGAATATACAAGTGGACCTCATAAAGAGTGGGATGTGGATGCAGAAAACCCTGACTTAGAGCTCTCTCTTTCTGCTCTTGATATTGATGATGATGCAAGTGGAAGTGGAATTCAAGTTGCCTCTTCTTCCCATCGAGGCTCTAGTTCTGCTGAACATGTATCTTGTTCTATTTTTGATGATGAGGATGAGGATTAATATGATTATTGATATGTAATTGTAATTGCCTTTAGGTCATGTTTTTTTTCATTTTCAGCACATACAACCTCATTTATAAAGGCTGATTTTGGATGTAAAGCCTCATCTATAAAGGCTAATTTTGGATTTTGCTACTTGCATCGTGTAATGAATGATATTCATCATCTATGGGAGTTAATATGGACATGGTTTTCCTTCTAAAATGTCATTTATGTGTATCATTATGTTTTTCTTGCAATATAATGCTTTATTTTTTTTAAAACTATCTATCTATCTATATATATATATATATATATATTTTTATTTTTTTATATACGGCGTTTTCCCCGACGTTTCCATTTTTTGAAGGCCTGTTTCGTATCGTACCTGTTTTGGAAGCTTCGTATCGTTTCCCTGTTTCGTGCAACTTAGAAATGAAATGAAGCAAAGTGACAATGAGAGAGAGAGAGAGACGGTAAGAAAATGGTAGCATAACAATACTCAGAAGAATGGTGGTGAATGAATGAGGGAAGGGTCTTACTTATAGCTTGAGAGGCAAAGAGACCCCTCTTGGATCTTTTCCATTTGTCAAAAATCCAAGCCAAGATGAGCCCAAGGAAGGAGGGCGCATGGCTTTTAGGTTATGAATAGAATAGAAGGTGGAGTGTGGTGGAGGGTGATGTGGCAAGCTAAAAGGGACGCATTGGCCAAGAGAAAGGCCAACGCCTTGTTTTAAAAGCGAGTTTCCGCTTTCCTGGAAGATGTTTCCACTTTTCCAAAGAGAGGGGGCGCAAATCCCAAGGAGGGCGTGAGCTTTCTTGGGATGAGTGTGTTTGAGTGTGGGAGACACACTCTAAGATGACGTGGGAGGTCTAGGAGGGGCGCACCTCATGAGGGAGGGGCCCACGACTCACTTTAAAGTGAGTTTCTAAATCTCACATGAAAGGGGGGCACATTTCCCAAGGGGGGCACAAGCTTTAAGTGAGAGGGTGAGTTAAGGGGGTGAATTAAAGGTTAGGAAAGGGGTTGGGTAGGTTAGGATATGTCTCTCTCATCATTATTCATCTTTAATTTATTCCATTTACTCAATTATTACAAAATTGACATTTTTCCCATTTCTTGGGTTAGCAATTAAAACTGCTTTTATCTGACTAAGACTCCTAAGTGGACAAACACCTAGCTAAAGTTGTCTGACTAAGCTGAAACTTGGTCCAAGGGTGTAGGGGGTGTCATTCCATTTCTTTTGAGCACAAATACCCCTATCAAAAGCCCAAGGACCTAGTTTTTACATTATTTATCAAAAATTAATTAATTAAATTTCGAACCGTAGGAAATTTTAATTAATTAAAAAAAACTTATCTAGACTCGATGGAATTCCGTGAAACTTTTTGAGCTGTCTTACATGGTCATTTACATCATTCCTAAACACTAGCCACCAGAGGATGAATCCATTAGGGCGCCTTTCACCACTTTGGAGGATTTATTAATAATGGGAGTGAAAAGCTCAAGGGAAATTAATAAGGTTGGTTAGGCCAAATTAATAACCTGAGGATAAAAAACAATCAGTGAAAGGAACTCTCCTAATGAAGAAATCCTAAGGTGACTGACCTAACTATGATCCATGCAGACCTATTACAATATTATCCCACACAGGGGAGCGGAAATTCCGTTTACAAAAATAAGTGCCGAGGCAGAAATTGCCCTGTAGAACCAAAAAGTCTTTGACTTGTTTGCATCTGATGATGCATATCTTCATGGTACATGGAGTTGACCCCCTAGTTGAATAGGTGGTCAACAGGGTCCATGGGTTTACTATGGTTAATGTCGATGGGATAGTTAATGTATTGTTGGGGATATTTGAATTTTCGCTGATTGTAAATAAGGGAATTGGACAAGATGAAGTATTGAAGTTGTTGGGAACACCGATGTCTTGCTTATGTTGGGAATCTTTAACCATTGCTACCATGTATGTCGAAGGGTTGGCCTTTGTGTTTTGCATTTTTTGGCAATTGACTTTTGTATTGCCAAAACAAGAGGATGACTTTTTGAATGTTTTGTTCTCCTTATGTTGCTTGTATGTGTCATGGAAACAATCATAAATGGCATGTAGATTGTACTAAAAGGGCCTATCAAGTAAATGATCATCGTAGTTCACACTCTACTATCCTTGAGGGCTTGATGGAAAAAATAATATTGCACACTCCATTGACTTTGTGTGGATTGTTTGTTGACCTTGGCCCGTCCTAAATTATAACGACACAAGTGAGGCTCCATTGGCTTGTGTAGATTGTTTGTTGACCTTGACCCATCCTATATTATAACGAGAAGAGTGAGGTTGTGTGGAAGTTGGAATGGTGGGACCACACTTTGGGAGACCAAGTTGTTGAGATTGTCATCGTTGAAGATATCTAAATAAACAATTTTAATTTGGAAGTAATATGAGAAAAAGGCCTCTCTTATTATGTTATAGTCATAAGGACGAGTTGTAGATTTGCAATGCTAGGATTATTGATGTCTATTGCTCGATCTTCTTTTTCTTCTTTAGTGCTTTTTCTTAGCTACAATATTGTGGTCCTTTGCTCTTTTATGCAATGCACTCTTTGTTAGAGTGACGAATAGACTTGGCTATTTGTTTTTGCAATGAGAATTTACAATGTTTGTGCCATGTAGAAGATGAAGAGGGAAAAATATGGAGAAGATTTTAGTTGTTCTAGAATCATGTGGTGTATTGATGAGAGCATGTGCTCCTTGATGGATCTTTCGATGTTGAATGGATGAGCAAGAGGAGGTCCTAGCTACAAGAATCTTGCACAAAAAACAAGAAAAATACCTTCCTACTCTACAAGTAACAAAACCCTAGAAATAGCTTAGAAATCTTTGTGAAAATTTTTATATCTACTTGATTAGTTCAATGAAGGAAAGGAAAACATTTAAGTAACAACATTAAACCAATAACAAGAAAATATCGTTGGGGGGGAGAAAGGAGATTCTACTATGAGAACAAAAGGTTACATCTGTAGATCCATACCTTTGAGCAGTAAGATGGATTCAAGTCCTTTCTCTTCGGGTTTGTTTCTCTTCAAGGCTCTCTCATGTCCTATGGTCTTCAGTGGTGTCCTTAGACAATCTTCCAATTGTTCTTCTCAAACCTCCACAAGCAAATTGGGTCATCCTTTTTGTGAGAAGAAAACCAGTCCAAGATCTCTCCAAGAGTCTCCAAAGATCATATCCAATTCATCACTATCAATCCCATGTGAAGGAGACCTTTTTCTAGGCTTCTTAAATCCTTCTAGGTTTTTTACATGAAGAAACCATCCACAATCTAGAATAATCTTGAGATGTCCATGCTTTGGGCGTCTCAACTCTCAACAATGATCAGAGTGGACTAAATCAACTTTGGGGTGCGCCTTGATCAAGTTTGACCAAGCCAAGGGGGGGKGTGTAAGATTTGGCCCTGTGTCGTGCGTGTTGTTCTAGTAAGGAAAGGTTGTGCCCAATAACGAAATCAAGGAAAAAAATGCTCAATGTTTCCAAAGTTTTGGGATAGATTAGGATGCTCCATAAAAAATAGACCACATTTTAGTGCACCTCRGGGCTAGGACTAGTTGGTACAAGCAAGAGAGTCCCATAATAACATATGGCCCTTAGTGTATGAGATTGGTAGAACATTGCTTTGTTTCTTCATCAAAATGAACATTTGAAAGTCTATAGAGGAAGTCACCACCAAATAGAGGGAGTCATCCTAATTTCATGACTCAACCATCCCCATTCTCATTTATGAGTCAAGTAAAACATATGAGTGGCTCATGGTGCAACAAAATGGAAAGGCAATGCCACAAAACATCATATATATAAATGAATCCGTGGCTCAAGCAAAAAGAGACCATGCCAAAGTACATCAATATTTGAATACATCATCAATATACATCCTCTAACATCAATGGTATAATGCCACCAAGGTAAATGGCACAAAATTAAATCCCAAAGTTGAAGGAACTCAGATAAGTGTTAGAAACTCAAATGCTAGTTGAAAAAAGCTCTAAATCAAGGTTCTAACGTTGGTTGAAAGGAACCAAAAATCTCTAGTCTTTGACAAAATTGGGAACACTAACACCACTGAGTACATTTCTCCACATGGGATAATGAGTTGAAGTCAAACATGGAAGAAACCATATAGTCAGAAATCAACAATTAGAATTCTTACTAGAGGTGAGGTAACCCACCAATAATGAAGATGGGCTCCAAGTGATTGGTGTGATCCTAATAGTTTGAAGATAATCTGAATTCAAACACTAAAAGGAATCATTTGGTCAGGGACCACTGATGATAACCCATTGCCAAATGCGAGAACTCCACCAATGAGGAAAATGGAACTTGAACTCAAGGTACCAAGCCTCTAGATCAAACTCCCAGAGCATATCTGTCATAGTTGATAGGAGWAGATTCGTTGGAAGAAGGGCAAAGATGCACCCCTTCAACCAACACTAGGTAAGAAGATTTGATGAATGAGAGAGATATAGTCTTGACTYAAGGGAACTCACCAACAAAAGGTGCAAATTGGGCATTCCTTTATAAGGGAGMGTGMGTAATGGTAGGTGAATTGGGGGAACAAAGACTCAATTTTGACGAGGAAATTGGGCTTCAACAAAGCTTAATGACCATGATAACTAGGTGGAAGGACATAACTAGGTAACTTAATGCAGATTCTCTTGACAAAGGTGACACCAACGACTGTCGAAGTAAGACTCATGGGGACTTAACATTTGGGAAAAGTCCTGTACTCATATATTTTCCTTTCTTTCCCCCCAATTTTTGTTTCTTATGATTTTTTTGGGGGATTTTTTCATTGTTCAAAGAATGAAAGGATCAAGAGAAGAGGTAGGTGCTAAGAATGAGCCCTTATGGGTAAGTCCATAAAGAGATAAGAAAGAAGAATGACACTCACAATACAAGCTCAATCTCAAAGGGCTCAACACAATAGAAAAAACTTGAAATGGGTGCCAAAAGGCAAAGAGGTCTCTAGGGAAATTCATCATAATAGGGCTCTATCATTAGACATGTGCAAAGGTGAAGAAGCATGTTTGACTAACACACCAGGGTGGATCCTATAGTAAATTTGGGTGGCAAAAGATTTAAATGCAATGTTACAGGGGGGTATCCTAATCCTATACGTAAAATCATGAATCAACCATTATTGAGCCAACAATGGCCAAGAGAGTGATCCAAAGGTATCAAAATATCCAATTCAAAGTCTTGCACCAATGAAATAACAGTTGGAAAATCATGTTAGATTCATCATGAGATGAAATTCATGTTATTGTTCTCAACTTTAAATTGGTTTACAACATCTCATTCCAAGGCAACATCAGTGGTCTTTGTTAGGGCGAATTAGGCCAAGTTATCCATATCAATGGAAACTTGGGTCTTCATCAATCAACCTTACCAAGGGTAATGGAATATAGTAGCCCACAAGTAGAGTGGTCATTTCGAGGTAGAAAGTAGATAGGAGAACCACGTTGAAGGTCATCCCAAGGACTATCAAAAGAAGTCACGACATCTAAGAATTCTTCATCGTCCTTGAAGATCATGGTTGAAAAGGTAGGAACACTTTCACATAAGGGGGGAGAAATTGGCTCCATTACCCTCAAGGGTGAAGGTACGTCTACAATTTATAACACTAAGTCATCAAAGGGTTCAAAGGCTCGTGAGAAATTGCATAAATGGTGGAGGTAGCCATACAGTTCATTTGTGCAAAAGGTTTATCCAACCAAACAATAGGAATGGATTGCCCCGCTGATGGGCCACTAAAGAGTTTGAAGCAAGATAAGCCTAAAGTCGGAGGCAATAGGTTCATGCAAAAGGGAGGGTTGGGGCAAAGGTACAAGCCCTTGTGGTTCATTTGATTTGGCAAAAAGGACCTCAATCTTCATAATTCTTCAAGATCAAGACATATGTGCACATAATGATCTTTCCCACAAATAACACAAGGATGTTTTTGTTGACACCCTTGTTTAGGTTACATTGGACCTTGGTTTCCCCCAACAACATTACTAAAAATTACCCTTTGCCCTTGGTTCTTATTCTTACATTTCTTAGACTTCCTCTCTTTGGTTCATAGTTGCTATGTTGGCTTTTGCCAAGTTGGGAAGGAGAAAACTAGACCAAGTTAAAAAGTTGTGAAGGCAAGGGATGAGGATTGGTTTGTTTTGAAGTAGAAAACACCCAAATTGGAAGTCTTAAGGTCAAGCTTGGGAGGTTCARGGTAACCATGGTAGGTTTGCCAACATCCCCATCAAATGATGGAAGGTTGGTGTTCCTTGAACTATTAGGAATACTACACTATGAGAAGCTAATATAAAGTTTCCTTTTAAAGGGGAAAGCAAGATCAAGTTCAAGAGACAAGGGAACTTCTAAGAGAAGATGAAACCAATATGTCACTCATATCAATTCCAAGAGATGAATAAATAAATCATTCAATCTCTTTGTTCCACAAGAATCTCAAGGTTAATTTTATGCAACAAAAATCAACCAACCCCTTACATAATCAAGCATTAACAAGGCAAATAAATAAACCAAAAGATCTAGTTTTGTTAGACCAAAAATAAAAGTCCAAGTACTTTTAAGGTAAATTTTAAGGTTTGTCGCTTAACAAAGATGCATGGCGTCATGGACTAGTGAACATGAGGATACTATCACTTAATAAAGTGTGCAATATGTGTGCTTGATGTATGTATTGCAAAAATATTGTAGAAAAGAAGTGCACAAGTAAATGTTGGAAAGGAACAGTTTTTCAAAAGTAATCAACATATTTTTCACTCTTCTCTTCATTCCTAATTTGCATTTTCAGGGATAGATAGGCAACACTGTACGGATCCACATTGGAAAATAGAGAAAATTCCCTAACATTTTTTATTTCTCACCAAAAAAGATGTTGGGCATGACTTTTCTTAGAACAACATGCCTAGGTGAACACATATTTCCTTTAGCAAAGATATGCTTTGCACGCAAGGAAAGCTCCACCTAGGTCATATGGAAGTAAAAAACAACAACACACATAGAGAACAAAACCCCAACAAATAAAAAAACATGCTAGGTATGTGGGCACAACCTTGTGCTGCCATAGGTCTAGTGTGGATAGAGGCTACAAATAGAAAACTAGAAAACGAAGCTCCTCCTAGTTGAGTTTCCATTTTGATGATGAGATATTTTTTTGTGAGTGTACTAATTGATCCCCACTAGTTGATTGGAAGGCTAGTGATGGATAAAACAAGTTTTACATCACTAAGCTTAGCAAGCAGGAAGCAATGAGTATTTTGGTAAAGAACGGAAGAGAGGAACCTGTAACTTGCATTCCTTGATCAATCTTCCAATGTTGAATGGATGAACAAGAGGAGGTCCTGGCTCAAAGAATCTTGCACATAAGACAAGAAAAACACCTTTCTACTCTACAAGTAACAAACCTTAGATCTAACTCTCAAAGCTAGTAAAAACTTTTCTAGATCTATTTGATTAGTGTAATGATGGAAAGCAAGGCATTCAAATAACAACATTAAACCAATAACAAGCAAATATGGAGGGAGGGAAGGAGATTATATTAAGAGAAGAAAAGATTACATCCCTAGATCCATACCTTTGAATGGTGAGATGGCTTGAAGTTCTTTCTCCTCAGGTCCAAGGCTATCTCATGTCTAGTGGTCTTCAATGGTATCCTTAACAATTATCTAGTGGTTCTCCTCAAACGTCCACAAGCAAATTGCACATGGATACAAAGGGGCAAATTGGGCCTTCCTTTGTGTGAAAAGATAACCAATACAAGATTTCTCAAAGAGTTTCAAAAAGATAATATCCAATCCATTGTTATCAATCCCATGCAAAGGAGGCCTTTTATAGGCTTCTTAGATCCTTATAGGGTTTTTACATGAAGAAAGAGTCCACAATCTATAATAATCTTGAGATATTTGCGCTTTGGGTGCCTCAACGATGATCAAAGTGGACTAAATTAACACTGGGGAGTGTGCCATCATCAAGTTTGACCAACTTAAGGGGGTATGTGTAAGTTCTGGCCCTATTCTTGTGCCTTGCACATAGCTTTAGTAAGGAAAGGTTGTGCCCATTTATCCTTGCACATAACTTTCAAGGGAAAGGCTATGCCCAACAACAAAATCAAAGAAAATCAAAGTTTTGGGACAAATTAGGATACTCCATACAAAATAGACCATACTGTAATGCACCTTAGGGAAAGGAGTACTTGGTACATGCAAGTGAAAGTCCCATAGTGACATGTTGTGTGGCTGTGTCGAATGCTTTTATTGTAATTAGCCCTTAAAAGCCAAATCAAAAGGCTTGTTCAAGTAATGTGACGTGTAGCGTACTCATTTGTTGTTGTATGGGGGGTGTTAGCACTGAGAATCACCCTCAGATTGCAAGAGGATAAGCCTAGTACCCATCAAAATGTTTGTGGAGGTAGGTTTATGAGTGGAGGTCAAATAGACAAAACTCAGCATAAGAATGTTCTAACACAGAAACTGGACAAGCAATGCATAGGGAAATGAGGTCCTCATTAACTTCAGTCAATGGTTTAAGGTTAAAAGTGAGAAGGGGGAAGATTTAGTGAGAAAGGTGGACAAGTCTGCCATGAGCATCCGACCTTCAAGCAACTTGTTGAAGAAAAACTCAGGCACAAGAGCACTCTTGAACTCAAGTTTTAGACACTAAAATATATCACAACATCATAATAATCAAACCTCCATTACCGTGCGACTACGACAACTCGTCTGGATCCTCCGTGCACGAGCATTTCAGCATAAGAAGAAAAAGGCAACAAAGAAAATACTGAAACAAATCACAACAGCATTATAATCAAACCTACATTATAATACAACTACAACCCTCGTCTGGATCCTCCATGCACGAGTGTTTCAGCACAGATTAAACAAGATGATGAAAGGAGCCGACTTCTATTACTGAGAAAGTCTCAGGTCTCATACATAACCAGAGAACAACTCTAGTATCAAAATATTACAAAATAGAGAGCTCTACTCAACCATTCGACGACCATAACAAAATCTTGAACTCATCTTTTTATACTCAGATTAGCCCACAACTACCAGGAGTGTGATCTGGCCATCCCATTCAAGGTTTCACGTCTGTGCATCCTTCTGTCAGACTGTGCGTGTTTCCACCTGTCAGACGCAAGCTCGGATCAGTATGGGCCTACAAGCAGAAATTGTCCATCATGGTACCTCGGGCTGACAGTTCTGTCTCCTCGACCATAGCTTCCATGCTTCCTATTTATGGATTGAGCCAAGGTTTCAGCTACCAGTCCTTGTTCATTAACTGAATCCTCCTCGGGATCGGAGCGCGGCTTGACAACTAGGGGGCGGCCACATGCTGGTGTTGGATTCGGCGCTAGACGAGCACGTGATTTCGGGGCCGTCGAAAACGGTTTGGACCCACACCGCTTTTTGGCCCGAAATGCACCACCTTTCGCCACGTAGTTCTCCTGCGATACCGCGGTTTGGATTTCGGCCCGCTCAAGGGATTTTAACGCTCGAGCATGTTGCAGCACCGAAATGACTTGTGGCCATTGATCTGGTCGCAATCTGCGATCTGGGTGCACCTGCTATTCTAATGCCCCCGCCAAAGCTTTTATCTGCCCGCCAACTATGGAATCCTTCCAACCGCACTTAGAGGTGGCGCTAAATTGAACTGCACAGGGGATCACCGTTGCTGAAAATTGCACCTGCCTGTTTGCCTGTGCTCATGGCTGTCACCCGCGACCTTGAACAACTTCATGAGATAACATTGGCTCCACAGGGGATGACATGCTCCCCGTGAGTTGCCAAGAACAACAGTTTCAGTGTCTTAGCTTTTGGGTCATGGGGTCTCTTATTCAAACAGAAATCAAAAGAGAAAGTGGTATTTACAATGGATGGAAAGCCAATCATGGCTTAAGCAAAATATTTTTTTAGAAAGTGCCCATTGACAGGGCCACCAAAAACTTCGGAGTCCTTGAAGTTCTGCAATTTATAAGTGTTATTTGAAAATACCTCAGAAATCTTGAAAGGACCAATCCATAAGGCTTCGAATTTACCATGTTTGCCTTTGTCTTGCTTGGGTGCATCCCACTTGAGCACTAGGTCACCCAGCTGAAAATCTTCCTTGCTTACCTTCTTGTCAAAGGCTCGTTTCATCTTCTGTTGATGGTCTTGAGCTTTATCAAGTAGCTGCTCCCTAGCTTGCTGTACTTCTACCAGCTGCTATATCCTCTTGACCATATCATCAGGTTCTCCTTGGTAGTCCTGGAGGAATTTTGCCACAGGCAAGGCAAGTTGAGTAGGAAAGATAACCTCAACCCCATATACGAGCTGAAAAGGGGAAACACCAAGTGACCTCTTTGTTGTAACTCTATTAGCCCATAATGCAAATTTCTGCTTTGAGTCCCATGCTTTCTTGTTGTCTTCTAACAATTTCTTGATGATCTTTATGAGGCTCTTGTTAGAGGACTCTGCCAAACCATTTCCTTGGGGGTAGTAAGGAGTAGAATGGACTAATGTAATCTCATACTGTTCCCAGAACTTGGTCAATGGTTCAACTTTGAAGGAGGCAACATTGTCAGTAACAATTTTGCTTGGACAACCAAATCTGGACATGATATCCTCAAGAAAACAAATGATTACCTTGTGGGAGGCACTCCTTGTAGGAATGGCTTCTATCCACTTGGTGAAATAATTAGTGGGCAGTTAAAATCCACCTGTGCTGACCACTTGAGGCTGGATGGATTTCTCCAATGAAGTCAAGACCCCACTGTTGAAAAGGTCCAGAAACCACCACAGGTTTCAAAGGCAAAGATTTGAGCTGTTGGTTTCCAGAAAACTTTTGGCATTTGACACAAGCTCTAATCTTTGCACAAACATCAGTAAAAAGGCTAGGCCAGAAATACCCAGTTTTGAGGATCTTATAAGTTGTGGTCCTCCAAAAATGATGGCCCCCAAATAAGCTGTTGTGGAAATCAGTTATGGCCCTTTGGGCCTCCATGTGGATCTAGACATCTCAAAAGAACTCCTAGAGGATCTTTCCAATACAAAACTTGATCAATGAGACAATATTTGATTGCTTTAAGTTTCAAATCTCTCAACTTCTGCAGAAAATATATGATGTCTTTATACCAAGTGCATTCTACCAAGTTGGGGCTGACATGAGAGCCTTTATCAACAATCTCAGCTTGCTGATTTTTT